>BQMF02000724.1:0-144999 GCA_027922465.2 Turritopsis dohrnii | reverse complement strand
CAACAAGTTAGAGACGTAAGGATTTGGTGATGAGATTCCTGCCTTGACCTGTGTAGTGTGTAATTTCTTGTTGAGCGTATAAGGTTATTCATGCTGGATGACGCGGTTCTGGTAGAATTTGAAGTTGGTTGTGATCCATAGGGGCCTGTGATTTTATTTTGTTTGGGAGTGATACCAGCAAATAGAGATGAATTCTGGGATGCATAAGTTGAGGACATTGCAGCGGATTGATTAATTGATAGTGGCAAGTTAGAGACGTAAGGCTTTGGTGATGACATTCCTGTAGTGACCTGTGTACTACTGGAATTTGTGCTATTATATCTGTTACCATGATTCTGTATGTTGCTAATTGAGCTTAATAAAGATGCTGGGGTTGGCTTCACATGTGGACTTTTCTTGGAATGAATGGTCGACCTTGTTGCTTCGTAAGATGCAATTGAACAACGACGGTCCATATCAGTTAAATGAACTGTTTCCTTGTACTTGATCAAATATCTAGGGTAACATTGATCTCTTTCGAAAATGACATACATGGACGGGTTTTGGATATTGTTTACACAACTATCGTACAAGTCATGTGTTGAGGCATTTACTTCAGGAGGTCTCTTGAATGTTGAATTTCCCTGGAAAAGAATTCTATATTGAAATTTTCTGATTTTTATAGTTTTTCAGGGTGACGGCTGAAAATTTAACTTTGGATGCAACGTTTTTTCAAACAAAAAGATAAAGAAATTATTAATCTCATATCTGAAATTTTTATATCATCATTCTTACATCATCAACACTAGCAAATTGAGAATGGTTCAAGTTACTAGACAAAAAAGGTAAAGCAGCAATTGAATAACGGCTACGTGTTCAGCTGGCACACAAGAGGTTTTGGGTGCGGACACAATTCCTGAAAAACAGGAAGTTCCACCGAACGCATCCCTGGAGATACTGTTTCCCGGCCGTTCTCATGTGAGGTCTCATGATGTTTCAGGTCAACTTAGAATTTTGGCGATAATTAAACAACTAGTGGAAAATTGTTATGATTGTCAACTGTAATAGGAAGTAACCCTTTACTCGATGTGTACATTGTACAGAATAGAAAAGTCGGACGTGGTAGAGGTTAATTAGAATTGAACAAGGAGTAGATGGCGTAAAATGGAAACAGTAAATTTGCTTAAAGTTCTAAAAAATTACTTAAAAGTTCTTTAAATCTTGAAAGGTGTATGTTAAAATGATTATTAGTGTAAATAGGGTCTAATAATAGTAGTTAATTAATTCATTATAAACTAAAGAACTATAGATGCATGAGCTGTGTAACGTATGTTTTTTTGAGAAACATTTTTTAAGAGCTTGTCTAGAAAAACTACTAAATCAGGCCCAACATTTCCTTGCAAAAAGCATGATTTTAATTATAATCTCATGAAACCAAAAATGAATTCCAACAAGTAACTGCCTTTTTAATCTAAATCAAAGAGAGTGTAGTATTAAACAAACGAGATAATAATAAGTTTTCAACTGATAACTTTACTAACAAGAAATTTAATATGCATAAAGTATTTTCAGTTATTATTAGTACCTAAAAGTCGAATTATTTCATTAATATTCAATTATTCATGAATTGAGTTATAAAATATAGAAACAAATGTACTTCTAATGTAGAGTAGTAGCAGAAGAAGGAGTTGGAGGAATCCAAGGGTGTCTTAGTACAGTATTCACTTTCGCTGCTACCTTATTCCGTCGGGAATCGACATTAGTGAGCTTAAGCAATTGCGACGGCAACGTGGAAGACGACGGGAGCGAAAAAAGAACAAAATAATTATTACTCGTGAATAGTATTTTATGAACTTATTTTTATTGGAGAAATTATTCAATTGGTAAACTTATTGCAACTGCAATGTTATCAAGTTCCTATAAAATGTACATAAGAGAAAAAGACTTATCTCTATCATCACGTCTCCGTTGTCAGTACGACTTCAAAATACGACTTTTCACGTTGTGCATAGAACGTGCAAATATGTTAATGAAGTAATTATCTTATAAAATTTTCCCAATGGCGTCATAAGTAGCACACTCCCTTTCAAAATAAATTCCACCTAGAAAACAAAGCTTTTGTTTTAAACATGTAGCCGCCTTCGTTGCCGTTGTGTTTGCTTAATCTCTCTATTAGAAACAAGTTTTAAACTTCATTCTCACCACAGCAAATCTTCCGGCCAAAACTGAAGCAAAAAACATGTAGTGAACTTTGTCATTATCAGCACTTGTGTACCCATGGCTATATGAAGCAGTAGTGGAGAAGTAGCTTCCTTGACCATGCATAGTCGCATTTTTACCAGATAGTCTCCAATCAAAATTCTGACACAGATCGGGTCGACAACATCATGATTAGTGCCATGATAAAGGAACTTTTCGTTAACATCTCCTAGTTTTTCCAACAAGATAGCTTTCTTTCTGCAGAAGATACAATTAATTACATTAAGTAGAAAACATTTTCGAAAAATTAAAATTATTATCAGTAAATTCCTAGATTCTTTTTTTATATATAATTTAATTATCAATAAAAGATATCTAGGGCTATAAAGAGAGTTCCTGCATGCTCTTCTAATACGGGGGAGTCGGTGCTGCTGTCCTGCAAATTATTTAGACATCAGGCAAGTAATGATATTTCATACAGAATTCCCCTTAATCAGAGAGGATGTACTTGGAAAATCGAATAACCTTTCATAGCTGGTGTAATGATCTTTGTTGCATATCTCTTTTATGTCTAACACCAATACTCCGCGATTTATGGAATCCATGAAGTCCTCCTGCAATTTTTTATACTTGGCTGATGTCAAAGTGATTTTTTCACCAGGCTTGTGATTTTCTGGCCAGTGTGATGGTATCTGAAGCTCAGTAACTACTTGATATCTAAAACAATTCGTTATACAAATTATTCTTTTCATTCTTTCCAGTCAGACAACATTTCTTCTCATTAGAACTTCAGCATAAAAGTCAGATAAAAGATGAAATCTCGAAAGAGCATCAAAAAAGATTTTAAATTTTTGTTAGGGTAACCTTTTCATGTTTTCCTTTGTTTTATAAGCAGGTCTTCGGCGAACGTTTCTTTTTGTCATGTATTGAGGATCTTGATTCTGCTGTTCCATCTGGTCAAATGATATGATGTAATCGTATTCATTGGTTTTAAATTTAAATGTGGACTCGCCGTTGAGAAATGCTAACTCTATCTCTTGGCTGCTAGTCTAAATTCAATTGAATACAAACAACTTGAACCAGGCAAACTAAACTACTTGGGATTTCGCATATTTAAAAACACTGTTGTAGTGATAATTGATTTTATGACTGTTGATAAAATTGTCCATATTATAAAAATAAACCGTTCGATATATCTGGTGTGATGAAAGACTCAAGTTTTCCACAGGAGAAAAATATATAATAAATACTACTGAGCAATTCAGTATTTCCAATCTTATTTTATAAATAAAGGAAATCTTAAATTGTTTATTTTCAGCGGCCGGAATTAGAATTTTAATAGGTATGTCATAATTGTCTGTGTTATGATTGATGCAGTAAAATATTCTCTTCCTATATGAGAGTTCAAAGCTGATCTGCATAATGTACAGGGGTGGGATTTCGGTGAAGTCGCTGGATCAAACATGGTTTTCAAGCGTTACTTACCATATGGTGTAATGCTTTGAATACGCGCCTGCTCAACACCGCGCTCGTATGAGTTCCCGCCTTAGAGGTGCAGTTATTGAATGAGTGCCGCCTTAAAATAAACACACATCCTTCAACCTTCAGAAGCAAATACAAAAAGAACAGCATAGTATGTTTGAGTTCATATTCTGATTTTTCTCCTTCTGATCACAATAACATGGAAACACTTTAAAAATAGTAATTCAATGACTTTTTTCTTTGCCTGTAGTTTTTCATTTTTTTATTAGTTCCAAATATTTTATCACATTTTCTTTATAACCAGCGAGTTATTTTTACAAGTGTGACGTCATGTTTTATGGAGATTAATATTCAGATATCAATAATGAACATAAGCTGTATCGTTGCAGCTAGTGATTTTTGCCAGAAGAGCTTTTCTGATTCTGCAATCCTTGCACTTTGCAGAAATTACACTTTCGTTATGTGCTAATTTCACGCTTAAAAGTAATAATGCCTTAAATTTCCGATTTAGATCATCTAAGTTGGTAGAAGCTGTATTATCTTTCCTTAAATTGGCGTCTTGATAAAAATAACTCACAACAATAACTCCTGGAAGAAATAAAAACGAGACACATGATAACCAACTATTTTTAACTATCAGGTTTTATGCAAAAAGTGCCTATTTGGATAAAAGTGAATCTTAAGAAAGGGATTGTTGCAAATGACGTCAACCATTTTTTTTCAAAACTTTTGACCCCACCATAACTTCCATAATTGTTAGCTGATAATTAACTTTCTTAACAAATAAAAAAATTTCAAATATACACATGTTCAAGTATTAACTCAAATAAAAAGAGTTCAGATAAACAGTGATTCCAATGAAGTTGAACCAATTTAGTATTTTCGAAGAACCATTCTTATCGAAACTAGTCAAATTTTCACGGCTGAAGGTCAAAGATAGATTTCTTATTAGTTTTGAAGCTTTAAATATTTAAAAATAGAATATAAAAATAAAAATAAATAGATCACTCCAGAGTTATAAAAACCTTTGCGTAATACGTTAGACCACTACTCACCCATCTATCGTATTCAGCCCAATCAGATTTGCCTTTCTCCCAAAACCAGCACCAATCTGTCTGACCAATGTCATTCTCATTTACATGTCCTTTGACTGACGATGCTGTTGAAAGGCGACGAATTCGAACTAGAAGGTTCAAATAATTCACCTTGTAGGTAGGATGCTCCAAGTGCGAAAATGAGTGTACACCAATGTCACTAAAGAGGTGAACCAAAAATAGTAAAAATAAAATACCTGGTATAGATAACTTATACATAAGTTAATTACATAATTTTCGTCGTCCTTTGAGTTAAGTAAAAATTGTACGAGAGCAAGACGATTTCTTTGTTCAAGAAGAATGATCTTGAAATAAGATGATAGATCTGTTCTAAACTTTTCATTGCAATCATTTTCTAGCCAATTATTTGCAAACTTCATGTTTATAAATCTCAAAAAGACTTACCCGCTCCAAGTGTTGTTGGATGGATTGCAAAACACTTTTTCCATGTTTGTATTTATGTGAGATGGAAAGTTCCTCCAAACTTCATCATCATCGCGTTTAAATTGCCACAAATAAGGGAGTTTGCCTTTAGGATGCAGCAAGTGACACGATGCTACATCTTCACACTCTCCAGTTATGAAATTTATGCAAATGGCTTCTTGTTTCCAAGGATCAAAGTTATCTGAAAAAAAGATTGTTAAAAAATTTGGATTGTCATATTTGAATGACAGCCTTTTTCGTATTTTGAAGAGATTTTGACATTTTTTTCTGAAGATTGTAAGGGTACATGCTCTGAAATCTCTGAGAAATGACTTTCTACACTCTTAGTAGAAGAAGACAACGGAGCATAAAACTGGAAATGACTCAGTTCTGTAGAGAATGGAAGAAGATACTTTAGTTTCCAAGGGTAAGGTTAATATATATTATAAGGTACTATAAGATATTAATCTTTCAGGTAAGAAACAAATTCGCTTACAGGAGGCTAGAAAACTCAAAATATCAAAGTTAACTTTTGAGATTAGAATACAGTTATGAAGAAACGTTTGGATGAAAGAAAAGTTGAAGAGGACTGAATACACATGCCACTGCAAAACGTTTAAAGAGGGAACTAAACTAAAAAAGGCACATGTTTGCTTTTTGTAATTTTTGAAACAGCTTTGATGAAATTCAGTTTTCGAATCTTCAAAAAAATGTTTATTTTCGGATATAACCTGACATTGAATCCCTTTTAATTTTCAGATTTTCTTATTTTCAGAATTTGTTTAATTACATTATAGTTTTTATGCAGAAATACTTTAGCCATCACTGTTGAGCGATACTGATCTGTTAAAAAGATCGTCACTATTGTTATAATTTTAGAGAAAATTGGCAGTGGATAATATGGAACAGATTATGTTTTTTGTTATAATTGAATCATTGGTAAAGCTTGGAATACATTATCATTTAAATTGATTTCTTTAAATGGGTCAGTTAGATTTTCACCTCTTTCAGTTTAAATGGAGAGCGTATGAAAAAGTTGAACGTGTTCAATTGTTTTCTTAATTCCTGTTGTTTTGAATAAAAGAAAAGGTGATACATAGCGAATTAAATGGAAATATAGTTCCAGTGGGCAAAATCGTTATAAATAGGACAATTCGCTATATGTATCACGTTTTCTTTTATTTCAAACAATTTAAACTGATCCATTAAAATGATAATGTATTTCAGCCTTAAGTTTGCTTAAAGGGGTTTCTGCATCCAAAATGAAATTTACAAATATGACAGAGCTTAGATAGAGATTTACTCTGAAGTCTTGATACAAAAGACTTTGTTCAGGCAAGGGTAAACAAGATAAATTGGCATCATCTAACAAATGTCTCAGCGACATGTCATCAATTTTGACTTTTTAGAGTGAAACTGCTTTGACAAGATGTTTGGTTGAAATTAAAATTAGTATGATAAGGTGCTGAAAAAATGTTCTAGAACGTTATTGGATGTATAAGGCAGCGACATTTAAAAAGGCGTCAAAGCATTGTTTAAACGAAGATAGATATTATCATATTTCACATACCTTTCTCAGCTACCTTGATTTGCTTTGCAGTCAACTTCCTTTTTGGTGAGATGACACAAAACTTAAATTCTTCTGGATTAATATGATAACTTTCCATCATGTCTAGAGCTTGCTGGCTGGTAAATGCACTATCATGTTTGAATCCACAAAGGCTTTCCACTTTCTTACAGTTTCCATTCAGGTAATCATAACATATATGGAATTTTTCGCAAGTTTGTTCATTTGACAATTTGCATGTACCATCATTATATTCCATGCATACAAATGGATATCGAAACTCTAACAATCGCTTTATATCACATTCTGAAAATTTCTTAAATTGTAAATTTGACAAAACTTTTCGATTGTGAGAATCTATTAGGTCGTGACTGAACCTACATGTCCTTGTGTTATGTGTTTCATAAAATAAGAATTCGTAGCAAACGTGAAACATCTGACAGTTACTGTTAAAACATCCGGATTTTCCATTCCTGGCCCAATAAGCAGGGCATGGTCTTATTTCCTCAATGCAAATGTGATATTCTTTGCGTCCTCCAAACTCAGTTACACGAAATGCATATTTATGGTTATCCAACCATCGTTCTGCATCTATTTTGTTGGTAAAACGCTTCAAAGAACATAGTAAATCACTGCTAACAGAACTCACACGACAAACAAGTCCAGCTATCACATCTTCTTCTGTTGGTTCAGTAGATTTCAGAGATTTACTCAAGTCTATAAAATGTAACAAATTTATGAAAAATATGAATAACGCCTGTACTATAGACTTTTGACAATGCTCTTTCATGTGTTAAAAGAAAAACAAATTGATAAGTTGAATTAATAAGAAAATTTTGAAATTACACTGAAAAAATCGTTTTCTTGTGAAAATGTTTGCTACGTTAACTTATGTTCTCAGGAATTAAGTAAAGCTGTCTTTCGTTCGCATAATGTTGATGAATGGAACACATTTCAAAAATGAATTTTGGTGATATATAAATGTAATACTGAATTAAGAAATCCGTTTTTGTGATTCAAATTATTTGTATGTATCTTAATCAGGTTATTACCTGTGTGAAGAACGCTAACGTTTGGAAATAAATGGATGACAAACACATAATTACACATTATAATCCAAATGTCAATCCTTGTAACTGTGATTTTCCCAAAATAAAAATGTGGCAACGGCGGTTATTTTCAAAAATCAATTTATATGGCTATCTACATGGTGCTTCCATAGTTGCATCATAGGAGATCGAAAAACGATATTATAATGTATGTATCAAAAGCGTAGTTCCCACTGAAGCAAAATACATTCATCGCTTATTTCTTAGAACTTATTCGTTCAGTGAAAACAGAATAACTTCTCATTTATTCGGCAAAGAACGTATTTTTATAAGATCGTCGCTTTTCATGAATATCAAAAGTTTTCCTTCTTCCTTAAAAGCCACAAACTTATTTTTTGTTATCTTTGTGATCAGAATTCTAACATCAAAGAAGCACCGCATAACAAGGTAAGAATCTTTAGTTTCTGAAAATGTTTTAAGTTTCTGTCAAAGTTTTTGCAGTTTCGACTTCAAAAGTAAGCTACTGTTTCAACGTTTCAGTGCATTGTGTGCGTTGTTTTCAAATTGTGTGAAATTTAGTTACGATGCCAAAAAACTGCATTAAAATTTCTTGACCCAAACTTTCCTTCCCTTTCTTTTTCACTTCGATTTCCTTTCTCGTCATCTTCGCAAAATCACATACAAAAGTAATAAAAGCTGTCTGCGTCTTGGTGAATCCATATTCATATGGTTTTACTGATTTTTTCCCGGCTTTTCAATATGTTCCTTCCAATGGGAATAGAAAAGCAACGAACATTTCGGGAGCCAATAAGCGTGGAATTTATTAGAAAATGATCGCTTAACTTGTTTTCTTCAGTGGGAACTAGGCTTAAGTGGGTCCTTAGGATTTTGGTTCATTGATCAAAGAGGTCACCTAAAAGTAATACATAAGTGCATGAATGATATATGATATATGATATAAGGGCTCAGCATACGTTTTACTCCCATATGCATTGCATGACCATTTCCGTTATTATGATAAGTTCCTGCAGAGTCGTTGAAATGTGCAGGGAGGAGAATTTTCTCTTGTCGAAGAATGATTTTTTTTCTTCATGTTTTATGATTGTGACAAAAACGGATGGCACATATTATTGATATCTAAGTTACTTACAGATCGCAAAACAACAGCATATAATTACTTGATATAATAATAAAATAGTTTGTTGCTTTACGTCTTTTCTCAGGGGAACAAATTTGATTTTTTTGGGTCTAAAGTCTCATAAACCAACCTGTCTGACACACATTGTGTTTTGAACATGAATATTGAACAAACTGTCTGAAACTTCTTTTTCCAAATAAACAAAAATCTATTTATCACTGTTGTAGGATCTACTTCATCATCCATGTCTGAATCTTTCAAAGTAGTGTACCCACATTGTATGTGTTCGGTAGTTTGTGTACAGCATTTGCCTAAGAAATTTAGTAAGAGAAATACTTTTTGGGCATAAACTAGGACTTAGGAAAACCATGCTGTCGTTTTTTACAGGATGCTTTTGGAAGAATGAAAAAATATGAAGGCATTGTTTTCGGCTTAATTACTTATGTAAGTTGAAAAATCTTTGAAGATTTGATGACAGCGCCTTTGTGTTCAAACAAAGTATTTTGAAGTCTGGATGTGAAGTGATACACTGATCGTTAACCAGTCCATCATTTAAAAGAGTCGATGTCTCCGGACAGTATTTACATCAACTAACTTGTAACTGTTATATATCAGCTCTGACATCTGCACCAATTTAAGTTTTCAAGCCTACTATACTTGCATCAAGGTCTTCCTCTTCACTCCTTTCATTTTGCTTTTCATCCGCTACAAACATTCATCAAGTCTCATTATTCGATTACTTCTTGTTTGTTTAGATAACACCCTGAACTCTTAATTACTTCATCTTCCTCCTCAGTAGTATCAGATATATTTAATGATATTCTGTTTCAATGTTTGCCATCCTTATTTCTTCTTTATGATCGAGCGTAACTTGAGCGTAATACACGGTTTCTGTCTTGGACCTCAGCGCTGATGTCTTTGGGTGCAAATATGAGGTATTACGAAGAAAAGGAAGATTATTTTTAGTCTCAAACAAGTTTTATTTTTATAAATTTGATTTCTTGAATGAACTTACAAAATTTCATCTAAAGGTTTGCTTCCCCTTTATTAAGGGCTCAGCGTACGTTTCAAAAGTCAAAATTTTCTTTTCAATTTATTTTTGACAGATGTCAAATTTTCAAAGATTTTCAAGCTCTACAACATGGGTACACTTTCTGTTTCCAATTCCATGATGTAATTTTTTGTCACCTATTTTCGACACAGGATTTCCGCACATTCTTTCCGAAATTAAAGCCGTAAAAAACTTTTACGCGAGTTGCTAGTACCTGATATAATACTATAAAGTAAATACAATCATAGCTGTTACCAAATGACGTTAATCCTGAAAAAGTTATTGAATTACAGTCATTGGGTTAAAAAGATTACAATACACTGAAAGAAACCTCAGCACAAATTATCAAGGAAACACTTACCATCAAAATGCCAACTACCATCAGAATCCACATCCATCGGTTCGGAGTTATCATTTATAACAATTTTATTTGCCTTATTTGCATTGAAAGGAAGTATGACACAGGATCTAAAATCTTTCTTGCTAATGTGGAACTCTTTCCATAATCGTTGAGCTTGCTTTCCATAGAAAGCAGGAGCATGGGTCAAATGACAGGAATCACAATCACCCATTATAAAACCAGCACAAACATGAAGATTCGGACAAAACTTCTCACCATCAACACAATCACTAGATTGATATGCACTACAGACATATGGATATCTGATTTTCAAAAGTGTTTTAAGCTGTTCCATTGATAATTCGGAAACTTTCAAATCAGATCTCAAAACAGCATTAAGAAACATTAAGTCATGAGTTTTTAAACACCTTCTTTTGTTATGATTTGGGTTAATCAAATAGGTTCTGCATACATGGAACATCCCGCATGTATTTGATGAACATGGAGATTTTTTCTTCCAATAATTAAAACATGGTTTGATCTTCAAAGGACATAAGTAGACACTTAGCTGTGATTTGTGGTTTGTGACAACTCTAAACATATCAAGATTTTCTTGAAACCAAGCAACAACATTGGTAACATTATCATCAAAAAGCGTCAACAATGATTGATCTTCCATGTCACAAAAGCCACCTTTTTGGATAAGGAAGGCAAATACTGATGCTACACTTGGTTCCTCAAAGCTTGCTGAGGAAATAAGACTTTCCTGATTATAAAGTAGACTTGCGTTTTGAGATCTTGAGATCAAAATGTTGGACCAGATAAATTCTTCAGCTGTTGTATTTTTATTCCCTCGAATTTTGTCAAGAGCAAAAATCTTCAGAACATTCAAATTATGAGGATCCTTTACATTGTGTGATTTTGTGCAATTCAGTGTACTGCATTTACCACTGGAAAAATCCTTACATATGTGAATCCTGTCGCAATTTTCTTTTCTGCATAGTGACTCACAATTTTGATAGAACTTACAGATACGAGGGAATGATCTACGGAGTATAGTTATCAGTTCTCCACTTGAGAGATGATCAACATGGTGTTTTTCCATAATACGTTCATTATTTTCGTCCAATGGATCATGGGAAAATCCATACTTGCAGTCAATTGCATTACATTTGTTGCTATTTAGTAAAAAGTCCTTACAGAAATGAAGTCTGCGACATGTTTTGTTTTGACATTCTCCATCAAGATAATATTTACTGAGTATTACTTGCAATTTCTGAGACATTTTGTGACATTCTGTTGAAAATCTAAAAACGAATATTAAATGTAAGTCAAAGATGCTGTCTTATGTTGCGTGTAAAGAAAATAAATGTTTACCACTGACTTAAAGGAGAGGTTCACTCAAAATTTAAAATAATTATTTCAATTTATTTAGAAGCAGTATATATCATTTAGTCACGGAAAGGTTTTTTCTTTTTCGCAATTTTGTCTATTAAAATGCCTTTGATTGTTAGCTTTTCTGAATGAGTTTTAAACTTATTAAATTTTTTGACGTCATCGGAGCATATCTAACATTTGCATGATGAAAAAACATTGTATATTAGCATGAAAACACAGAGAAAATAACGATATAACAGAAAATTATTTCCACTTTTCAAAAAAGATATTTAAAAATGGGTTTAACACTTTTTTTAAAAAAAACCGTAATAAGAATGTTTTACTCCCGAATACCAAAACATACAGTTATGAAGAAACAATGGCTACATAGCTAGAACTTGCAAGGAGTCATGCAACCCAACAACAACGTTTTGGAGAACAGATATGTTTAAACGGAGAGAAATTGTTCATTGAGCGTAACTCATTGTTGCAGCTCCATTTCTTTATTTAATGCTGTAACTTCTTGGTAATACAAACAGTCGATATCTCTTTGTTTAACTTGATATTAGTTACAAGTGCCCGAAAGTTTATTTCCAGTTCATTCCAGTGATTTTCTTCTCCACTACTAACATAAAAGCTCTCAATCAGACTTACGAATAAGTTGTTAATAATAATAAATTAATAATTAATAATAAATTGTTTTTTTCTGGTTCAAAAGGAAAAGATTCAAATCTCTTCATGATATCGGCTATTTCTTTCATCTCTTCTTCATTTACAGAAGCACTCTCGGCATTTTCCGGAAAATATTTATCGCTACAATCACTCATTAAGGATGACATTTGATATTTTGTTAATGTTATTTCAATCCAAATGCTTTATTTATCTCTCAACTAACTATCTTTACTGACAAGATATTGTTTTCTACTATTTCGAAAAAGATCATATGCTCTAATGACGTCAGAAATAAGGTTAAGAATAATGTCTTTGAATTTGGTTTTAAAGAAGGTGAGTGAATAAACAATTTTTTCGGGAAAGCGGGGATAAACAAGAAAAGGGGGGTTGTTGTAGAATTTATTTTTATTTCTTATTATTATTGAACGAATATTTATTTACAGGATTGTCACTTCAACAAATAAATGTTGTTATCAGTATCAGTCCTGCGTTAAAAAAAGCTACTAATTCTATTTCTAATTTTACTAATTCTATTTTCTATTAATTCTATTTATAAACTTTTTATTAAAGATTCTTTGTAAGATTTTCACTTAAGTTCAGTAATTTAGTTTAACATTTTCTGCATTGCATGTTGAGAAGTGTGAGTATTTTCTTCTTTTCCAAATAGTTCTGTATGTTTAGAAAAATGAGTCATTTGCTTCCTTTTAAGATAGAAATGAATTTGAACTTCATATGATATGTTCTTGGGCCAGATCATGATAAACATTCCTCCTAATACTGGGTGGATCGAAAGAGCTTATATCTACTTAGAAATGATCTGTGCTAAACGAAGAAACAAAATGGAAATATCCATGATGGAAAATCATTTTTGTCTGTCTATTTTAAAATTAAAAGTTGAAAGTTCTTCAAATTATGATAAAGAAATAGACAGAATGAACAGTCGGCATTAAGAAGTTGTTGAAGTTGTTGTTAAACAATAAAATGAGATATGTATTATTTGATTAGATATTAAGAAAAGACAAGATTTTACGTATTAAAAAGCATACTTTTTATTTACTTGTGTCTCTGGCAAACAATTGCCAAGAAAAATTTTTTCAGGGCGTTGGCTGATTTTTTGAAAAGGGGGGGGGGGGGGGGGGGGGGGGTGGACAGAAAACAAAGGCCTGGAAGTTGAAAGTTGTTACCAATGTGGTTGAATTACAATAGAGTGTACAGCAGTTTAACTTTTAACTCGATTACTATCTTCAAAACCCATGACTAATGAAAGTTTTAAATTGGTAAATCAAGCTAATGTAAACAGCCCTTTCGAACAAAAAAGTTTCAGAATCTAAAGAAGATTGCTTTTCTGAAAAAGTGATTCTTCATTGCCTTATTTATACAATTTATGTTGAACTCAAAACTAATATACTTACTTTCTGGTGTTGATATTTTATCTAAGAAGCTTCAGAAATACGATTCTCTCCCTAACAAATGCTGATTACGAAGATATTAATGGATGAACGAATAACGATTTATACAATTTATCGCGCTATACCAATCCGCGTGCGTGTGTAACACATTTAACTTAGAGAGTGTTCGTTTTTTTCAAAATTATCGGTCAAAATCTTCTTAATCGTGGTCATATAGCGGTAGTTAGTCCATTCGCCAATGGGCTTATATGCCCAAATAAAATGGCCGAAATGAAACCGTTTCCTACTGCATCAAAATGAGGGAACGGTCGTTTTGAACAAGGATCTTATATATGGGGAAGCCCCGGCGCTGATCGTTTTTATTGGCTAATAAAGGAAAACTCTTGAAATGCACAATTTTGATTGGCTGAGAAATTCATAGCAACGGAGTTCGTTAATAAGGTTCTTCATTTCTGCTACTCTTTTGAAGAAGAAACGGGAAAGTTTTAATAAACTTTTATTGTTATACTTTTACTGTTATTGTATTGTATTGCAGAACATGCGTAAGTGAGTTATCAAGTATTAGTATACAGACGTGCAGTGCAAAGTGCAGTGAAAATTGTTTAAAAATGGCTGCAGAAAAGATGATGTTTATTTTGTTACTTGCCATCTTTATTCACGACGAACTTTTGATGGGAAGTTGGTGGGTTTATTTACGCATCTTAGGTATATAAAAGACTTATTATTAAAGGAAGATTTACATAAAAACAACATTAAAACAGTGCTGGGGAACTTAGAAACCAGTGTTTTTATCTTTGAGTGTTATAAAAATGGTACACAAATTTCACTAACGAAGAAATATTAAAGAGAGTAGGAGCAAGAATATTTTATGTGTTTGCAGTAGAAAAGTGTGCTGGAAAGTAAATAAAGTGTTATAAAAAGTGTTATTAAAATTTGTTTACAGGTATGAATATAGAAAGTAAACAGTTTAGAAGTGTTTGAAAATGGCCGCAGAAGACGATCAATGTTGTTTACAAACATGATTATGTCAATTGGTTTTGAAAGGTATCCTCTTATGTTTGAAGTTAAACTAAAGTTAAAATAGTATATATCTATTTAGTTAGAACACAGTTAGTATGCTGAATAAATAAAGAATGCAGGGTTGTTTACTGTTGTGTTTTGAATTAGCCAGCAGAGGAGAATTTACCCTGTTTTCAAAAATGGTTCCACAGAATGTTTTCAGTTGTTAAAGATTCTTTAGATATACAAATTTCTGTCTTTACGTTTGTGTTTTTAATTATTATTTTTAAGGTGAATTTGTTCTTGAACATTCTTTTAGTTTGAATTTTTTCTTTCAATATCGACATAATACGATTAGGTTTTCTGTAATATCAATATGCATTCTTCAAAATCTTTTTTCTTTTAGAAAAACAAAATAAAAAATACAATAACAATAAATAAATGAAACTCATGGTTTGATATCATGATGTGAATGGTTGGTCAATAACATTATCCATTTTGAAAAGTTTGAAAAAAACCACACAGTTAGAAGGTATAGGTTTGTTTTCAATTCACTTGTAATGTTATTCAATGTTTGCTTTTGTGTGGCTGGGTATATAGTTTCTGTGTTATGTATTGCTGTGTTTTACGCTTAAGTTATATATTTACTTCTTTTATTCTGCATATACAATATTATATACTTTACTTCTTTGTTACATTACTATTTGGTTATGCGTTAAATCTTCTACATGTAAAAGCATGATTTTGGACTGTAGTAGGGTATTTTAATGCGATGTTTGTTTGTGTTTCAGGTCTTCAGGGTAAAAAATAAGTTTCATGCAGATCAGCTCCAGTGTTACTGAACCCGTGAATACATTTTAAACATGAAGTTTTTGGATGCTTGGGTGTATATCTTTGCATCAATTTTATTATGATTTGTTTTGCGTAAAAGCTACTTTTGAAAAATATGGTTTTCGGTCAATAGTTAGTATATACAAAAAGTGTTTAGATGATTTAGTTTCCTTATCATTTCAATGTTTTGGTTGTTTCATGTCTCTCGGGAAAATATATTTTAGAATGCTTTCAGCTCCAGTATTGATAAAATCTGTAAAATATTTAATACCAATTATAGTTACTGGCTTTTGTGTAGCTTAGTACATAGTTTTGCATTATGTTTTCTTCTTTTCAACTTTTGGGTATAAAAAAAATGGTTTTGGTCTAACGACAGGAATGTGATCGGATGTTTCAAATTTCTTTTATTCTTTTGAAAACCGGTAAGAAATAATTTACCTGAAATGCATGTTGATCGTTGGTGGCGTGTGACACAACGCAAACTGAACATGGGCGGCGAGCTGAAACTTCACTTCACTTTTTCTTTTATTTAGGTCAGAAAAGAAAAAATAAATGTATAAATGAACAGAAATTCATTAATTGCGATTGTACTACAAAAAAGAAGCATTGCTGGGGTATATTTTTCTTCAGTTTTTCATGTTTCGTCATTCATTATTTTGTGTTATGGTAATTGTTACGTACTATGCCTGCTGGGTATATAAGTTTGGCATTATGTTTGTATTTGTTGTTTTTAATATCTTCTGGGTATTAAATTATGGTTTTGTTCAAAGTAGGGTGTTTCGTTGTTTCAATTATTTGTATTAATTTGATGTTTGGTTGTGTATGTCAGGTTGAAAGTCATTCTGTTCAGCCCCAGTGTTGAGTGAACCCGTATTGACTCAGAGTAGAGTATTGGTTTATTTTATAGACTATTCGATCTATAGCTATACCAATTCCGTCATTAAATTTGTGTTTTTAATTATTATTTTAAATGCGTACTTGAATTTTCTTTTTGTTTTTTGTGACAACTATATATTAGGTTTTCCGCATAATCATACAATTGAAATTGAAAATTGTTCTTTTAGGTAAGATTAATAATAAAAAATACAATAACAATAAAGAAATGACACTCATGGTTTAGATCATGATGTTGATGGTTGGTGAAGAACAGATTATCAATTTTGAGAATTCTGTCCAATGTAACTTCGGCACGAAAGAAACACAGTTGGAAGGTATCGATTTGTTTTAAATTCACTTTTCATAATGTTATTCAAAGTTTGCTATTGTGTTTTGTATTATGTATTGCTTTTTTACACTAAAGTTACTTCTATTCTGCGTATACAATACATACTTCTTTGTTGTATTGCCATTTGTTTCTGCATTAAATCTTCTGCATTTAAAAACATGATTTTTGGTGTGAAGTAGGGTAAAAAATAATTTTACAAAACCTCTATTCAGTTCAGTTCCAGTGATATACACATATGCATTTATACGTATTCTTATAGTAAAAAATTTTTACCCGGGATACTAGTCTATATCCTAACACGCGCTGTGCATCCGCTTTTTTCACGCTTTCACTCTCTATAATTTCGGGTCGTTTTTGCGGTCACTTATTCATAATGGAGTGTCAGACCACGGCAGTTGATATTTTTCTACGATTAGTATAAGGGGAAAACATTGCATTGCATTTGATCGGTTTTTGATTATTCGCGAGATCAAGAAACAATAGACAACAACGAAAGTTTTGCACGAAGATTTATTAATGTTTTTAGGGTAAGTACGCTTTAGAACTTTTTGTTTTTGTGTTTTGTTTTTCTTATAGTATGAATAGGGTTTCTGCGTCATTACTTTTCCAATAATACGCGATTGAAGAAATGAATATCTTGGTGTTTAATCATGATATTCTGGGTTCGTAAAGAAAATCGCAATTGTTTACAATTCACATTTGGACACTTTTGCGACTTTCGCGTTTGGCTTTCATGATTCCATGATTCCATGAACAGTTACAGCGATTTTAATCTTTTTGTTGTTTACCTGTACGCACAATTTATTTTTACTACTGCATACATCGTATCGTGAAAGATTTATTATGAATATTTTGATGTGTTTCAGATCTTCTGATTAAAAAGTTTTTCTGTTCATAACTCCAGTGTTGAACTAAAAATGCTTTGGCTGGAATACCTAGAGATTTTTAATTAATAGAGTGAGAAGTGTTTTTTTCCGTATTATATATTGACGTTAAGTATTTTCATCATGGGGAACCATTGCATTGCATGTTCAATCAATTTATTTTACAGAGTGAAAAAAACGGATGCACAGCGCATATTTTAATTTTTGATGGGTTTAAGATCTTTGATGGGTTTAAGATCCAAGTAAAACGACTGTTTTGCGCTCCTATGTTTAAAGTTTAAAGTACTTGCTGTGATTTAATTTTTCGACACCATTTTTGAGACGTCACTTTCAGAAAAACCCGTAAAATGTTTTTACACGGGATACTAGTAATTTCTAATTGTGATTGAAGATGTTTATACAAAGTTCTTTCAATCTATTCGTTGTTTACAACGCTCCAATAACATGATAAATATAATAACAAGATGCCCTTATGGGCAGAAGGATTTCTGCAAAATCAGCTGAAGTATGAAAATGACTAACAATAACATTCTTGAAACTTGAAAGATTTTGAATGATTGAACAATACAATACAACATTGACTGCTGCTCAGTGTAGACTGCACACAGCAGGTGGAGATTGTGACACACAAGTTAAAATGAGCTTTGTTATTGAAATTTTGAAGTTAAATATGTTCAAACAGCTGGCCAAAGGTGTGCTACCAGTGAAAATTTTCATGAATAAATGATTTGAAATTATATGTTGACTCTTTTGAATGTTTGAATGAGAGTGAGAAATGTAAAAAGTACTCTTATATATAATTACATAAACAATACACAAATTATATATAAAAGAAACACATGACATAACAATCAACCCAAAATGACCTAATTTAATCTAACAAAATAGAAGAAAAGTTTATAAAAATTCTTTTAGAAATTCGAAAAGGTTGAATGATCTTTACAAGGCATGCCAAAATTGTAATTGATACTATGTAAAACTTTATTGCATATATATATACATCTGAATGACATGAAACATTGTTTATTTTGGGTATACAACATACGATTAAGTTTATATTGATCTTTTCTGATATCACAGTGATTACGTATGAAAATCATGTAATATGCTTTAAACATTTGATATGTACTTCCAATCTTCTTAATTATATACAAACAGAATTCCCAATGTTGCAAATACAAAAAGTAATCAAAGATCTTGATCATTAAAAGTATATGCTCTATAAATTTATACCAAAATTTATCAACAAACAAATCAACAAACATAAAATAATAATAAATATATAATAGTTTATATGACGCTCGACCCACACACAAGCCACATACAAGCAGGAATAAATTCACAACAGATAACACAAGCAAACACGGGTCCACATAGCATGTAAAAATTGAACACAACGTAATTGTTCATTAACAATCGTGATTAGGAAGAACATCCATAAATAGGGGCATTGTCAGTATAACTTAGCTAGAAAATCATCAATCAAAAGTGGTGCAGAACTTAATGTTAGAGCTGAGGAGGAAACAGTATTAAAGTATTACAACCCAAACAAGAAATAAAAAAAATCTTTTGTATCTAGAAAGCCTTAAACATTGAAACATTTTTCCCTAATACGAACACATAGTTCTTTGACTCAAAACTTCTTACTTTACAACTTCTTAGTTAGAAAAGAATTATCACACTAAAGTAGAATATTATACGTACTCCTCAGAGCTTCATAAAAGCATAATTGACACTACAAAAACTTTATTGACACTACAAACACTTTAAACTATATATACCATCAGACTATATATTTATTTATATCTGAATGAAAAATACTTACTTTATTTTGGAATAAAGTATACAGAATAATGAGTGTACATTGATCATTTCTAATTTCAAAGTAATTACGTAAGTAAATCATACACAAACTTCAAACATTTAAGATTGCTATCAATCTTCCTTTTTACGAATGGACTAATTGCAAACAAAAAAGTAAACAAAAATTTTGATCATGAAAAATACAAAACTGAAAGTTGAATGTTTTTTACAGGATGTGAAGTGTTTCGAATTGTATATCAAAATTAGGAAGGTTGTCAATAATTAGAGACATTGATAACCTAAAAACTACTGATCACCGACAAAAAAATCAATACTGCATTTCAAAGCATTATACAAGCACATAAGCTTAACATAGCTAGAGTGAAACATTAAAGATATAAAAAGTGATGCTGAGTAGGCAGACAGTTGGAGCTGATATGGAACTTAAGCTGAGCTGTACGCATCCAGAGCTTAAAAAGCATTACAGCCCACATTTGAAACAAACAATGATCTTTTTTTTAGAAAAAATCTCAGACATTAATCTCAAAAACAAAACATACCTTTTCATTCTGTTTATAAAATGAAACGAAAAATCACCATTGAATCATAATAATATAATATAAGATAATAATAAATTACTGCTACAAATTTTATTCTTCATCTTCAGTTTTGGAAATGTGCATCTTCTTTAATTATACTGACTAAAGCTGCTTTGGTATCCTTTTGGTGTTTCTTCGACTGAAATGCGTGACTTAGGCTTCGTGTAAACATTCGCACGAGATTTTCAAAAACCGCTAGGTTTGGACAGTAAGAAGAAGAAAAAGAACAGAGCCGGTTTTAAGGTATTTCTTGCTTACGCAGAAATCCAAATATTTGATATTAACAGTATGGAAAGTCTTGAAGTAAAATTTTCAGTTCACAAAGAGTACATGCAGAAGAAAAAGGAATATGATGTCTCTATCTCTGAACGTCAATATATGTCAGAAATCTGTGTTATGTGAGAAATCTTATATATCATAGAGGAGGAAACTGTTGAAGAAGTAACTCTGAATCTCTGAAGATACACTTGTTGATGTAGATGCATCAAATTCTACGATAATTCCTCTTTTGTTCTGTGACATCAACTAATGGAGAAAAATTGAAACTGAATATTATCGACTAAGTTTTTGTATAGTCAACTTGATCTAGAGTTGCCGAAAAACTTTCAGGATTTTTGAAATCTCAAATTGTAAAATAATGAGTTCAGTTTTACTTTATAATGAATAGTGAAACTTTTGGTAGATATACTGAAATGTGGCTATAATTTTTAGGTAACCTGGTAACAAGGTTTGGAAAGAAAATACATAAATACTTTGAAAAAGTTTTTTATGGTGTCATTATACATTTATAATTGAAACAGATTTTTAGTCCTTGTAAACCCCATCATGACAAATTTTCGTAACTAGTAAAGCTACACATGATGGCACAGCAGGTCTATTTCCTTTTCTCAAACGGGCACCATATTTCCACAGAATGGCCTGTAGGGTACTTTCCTATAATTATCGCCATTAAAATACCACTCTTAAGGTCTTATGTAAAAAGTTTTCACTTTGGTATTGAGAAGCAAGCAATCTCTGTTTAAACAGCAACTTGTGAACATGCGATATAATGTTTGGTACATCTCTTTTCTCTTTTCTAACAAAATTACTTTCTTATGCACATTTTACTTTGAAAAAACAGCTGCAAAGGTGAGTTTTTTACCTATAGATTCGTTTAAATACATTAAAAGAACCGAAATGCATTCTGTCACATAGCTAGTTTTGTTTTTATTTTGTGTTACACTCACGTGATCATAATATTTACAATTTCATCCGTCAATAGACTCTTTAAATAACACAATAAGTTTTAAAAAGATATATTTTGAGTACTTCGTTTAATACGTAATCATGACATCTATTTGGATTTCTGCGTAAGCAAGAAATACTTTACGATCGTCCGTGTTTTTCTTCGTTTTTGGATTTCTGCGTAAGCAAGAAATACTTTACGATCGTCTTTGTTTTTCTGTTTTTTCATCTTACTGTCCAAACTTACGCATTTTTGTTTCTTAAATTTCATTGGTTCATAAAAAAGCCGTCTCAATCGTGATTGGTGCATAATGCCCGATTTCTACGAAAGGGTGCTAATTTAGCCACCTCCACTTAAATAGCGATAGTTTATTGGCTGATTTTCGCCATGCCATGTGATCGTCCACAAAACGTTTTAAAAATGGCAGCGAAAGAACGTGTGTAGTTTGCTAAAAGTTTCTTTGATGGAAATATGGCTTTAAAAGAAGTTAATACAGCTTATAATTTTATATAAAGAATTGCATTACTGTTGGGAACTTATCATGTTCACAAAATTGAATTACAGTGTGGTTATTCTGTTTTTTGAAAGAAGTTTTCTTGAAGTTTAAAATATGAAAACAGTGCCAATACATGGTGTGTGGAAGAAAAGGTATTTCTTGTTTTATTTTTGCTCCAAGCCTTATTAAATATGAAAGACCTTCGTGTATTTTGTATGTGTATGCATGTTTGAAGTCAATTTTTAGAAGCTTTTGGATTTTTAAAGATCAGCTTAGCTTCCTTTCAGCTCCTCCCCAACATCACCAACATATGCACTTTATACAGCTATTTATACTATATTTAGTAGCAATTTTTGGATGTATTCTGGCTATATCAGCTTATCTCTTTTCTCCCTACGTATGTTGTATTTTTTTTTAACTTTTAGATTAGATATGAGCTTTAATTTCTAAGTAATTATTATTATTGTGATATTTATATTTTTCATTCTGAGGAGATCAATATAGAAACTTTATATATTAGTTTGTGCTGCCCAAACGATATGTTGGTTACCGCCAGTATACACAATCTTTTTATAGGATTCGTTATATTTAATGTGGTTAAATTAAAGTTTCGTATTGTGTCGATGCACTTTTTTGGAGTACGTGGGTGCCAAATATCCAGTAACAGTCATTCAGCTTATTCGTACAAAAAAACAGATCTTCATAAATGATCTCCGCGATAGCATAAAGAAAAGCCCCTTTTTTATGTTATGGTAGGCTGACTTTCTTGACGAACATTGTCAGTCGCATCAATATTTTTGTTTATTTAATGCTGATGCTTCTCGAGCTGAATGATGTGACTGTCTTAGTTTTGCAGGACTAGTGTGCTAGTGTTGCATTTTTGTGGCATTTTCAGCAGCAAAGCTTGCAGAAATCCTTCTGCCCGGTAGGGCATCTTGTTTTTTTTTTTCATCCTGTCCAAACCGGCGCATATTTGTTTCTCGAATTTCATTGGTCGATAGAAAAGCCGTCTGTACCGTCATTGGCGCATAATGCCCGACTACTAAGAAAGGGTGTTAATTTAGCCACCTTAAGTTCAATAGCGACAGTTCATTGGCTGATTTTCGCCATGCCATGTGATTGTCTTCAAAACGTTTTAAAAATGGCAGCGAAAAAACGTGTGTAGTTTGCTAAAAGTTTCTTTGATGAAAATATGGATTTAAAAGAAGTTAATACAGCTTATAATTTTGTATAAAGAATTGCATTACTGTTGGGAACTTGTCATGTTCACAAAATTAAATTACAGCGTGGTTATTCGGTTTTTTGAAAGAAGTTTTCTTGAAGTTTAAAATATGAAAACAATGTCAATACATGGTGTGTGGAAGAAAAGGTATTTCTTGTTTTATTTTTGCTCCAAGCCTTTTTAAATATGAAAGACCTTTGTGTATTTGTATGTGTACGCATGTCTGAAGTCAATTTTTAGAAGCTTTTGGATTCTTAAAGCTCAGCTTAGCTTCCTTTCAGCTGCTCCCCCCCAGCATCACCAACATAATTACTCTAATACAGCTATTCATACTATATTTACTAGCAATGTTTGGATGTATTCTGGCTATATCACCATATTTTTTGAAACCGAAAATGAATTCAAACAGATAACTGCCTTTTTTAACTCGATTTTTGAAAACCTTGATGTTCAAAGACAGAACAGATAGCTAACAAACGTAGAAAGTAATAAGAAAGTCTGATCTGTGCTTTACTGACACGAAAAACATATCTATTTTCAAGTGCCAAAGTTCATTGATTCAGAACCATAAGTAACTAAAAGTCCCAGTTTTATGTAGACCTATTTGATTAATATCCATTCCTTCATCAAGTAAGTGATAAAATATCAAAGAAAACGTATTTTAAATGTATGTGATGTAAAACCTTCGAAAATTCAAAAGGCTACGTTCGTTCATTAGAATGTATATTGAGTTTTTAGTGGGGACTCGCAGACTCTAAATCGTAGACTAAACTGCCATTTCGGCCGGAGGAGGAGGAGTAGTAGTAGTAGTAGTAGTAGTCCACGGGTGTTTTAATACGGTATTCGCTATCGCTGCTACCGTAATAATAAAAACAAAACGTTATTGGTCAGCGCCGTAAGGTAGCTGATCTTTCATTTCCCCGTGTCTGTCAGTCCGTCCGTGTGTGTGTGTGTTATGTTGCAGGTCTATGCGCCCCACTTATACGCCCGTTGTTGCTAACTTTAAATTTTTCTGTTCAAAATCAGAACTTTTAAAGCACAACGTGAATTTTTGGAAAACATATCACTAGTTTGTGACGAAGTAAAATATTACAATGCAAAAAAGAGTTCTCTTCATTCGAATGAATAAACAAAATTACTTGTTTTAATGCGCCTTTTTCCCGCCCTTTATTTAACGTAATGCATTTTGGGAGCGAAATGCTGCTAAAAAACTTATCAACAAAAACCAATACAAGAAGTTAGATCGATTCTGACAGTCGAATTAGGTTTTACAGATAATATAACAACAGTATAAACTTACATGGAAGTGTATTGAATCAAGACCACGTTTCCTAATTGGATGGGATAAAAAATTTAAGAGAAAGAAAAAGTCAAGTAAGTTGCAATCTCCAAAACGTTATGTATATTTAAGAATAAGATGTTAGCTTACATACCTTAAGGGAAGACTAAGTGATTCTTACTGAATTCTTCTATTTTATTGTGTTCTTGTACTGAACACTTCAATTTTGTGGCTTGAAATTAAGTGAACAAAAAGTTACCAAAGGAAAAGTAAATTGTTTTTACGAACAATACTACCTTTTTTTAAAACATGTGTCAACATTTCTGTTGTTGAATCATTTACGAATATATAGATATGTTTAAAATATATATACGAAAAGTTAATTAGTATATATAGCCTCATTTCATGTTAAGATACAAGGGTTAAATATTAAGTAATTAGAGATTAATTAGAGTTATAAAATATATATATGTAAGGTTGGTGGGAAAATAATTACAGTGGAAATAACACACATCAGTGTCAAAGATGACAAAGACGATGAAAAGAACATTGAAACAAAAACACTAACAAGCAATAATACATACTTTATGCATAATTATTAATGCCGGAGAATTTATTGTGGCACTATTTATTGCGGGATTTATTTTTGCAATATTGCCATAAAATTCCCAAAAATTTCCTCGCCTTTTTCTCATTTTTAGAGTAAATTTATTTCTAAATTATATACGTAAAGGGGAAGTGAAGCTAGAATATTTTTCATATTATATATAGATAATTAAAATGATGATGAGTAAAGGATATTTATTTTTTCAAATTTGTCTTTGGGTTGCTCAAGTTTGTCCTGCAAATTTCAAGATTTTTGGCAAATTTGCTAAACTAAGTCCAGCAAAAATCACAATTGTTTTGAGGTTAGATTCACAACAATTTGTCCCCTAATGAATTCTTCAGCAAACAATTTATATGAATTAAGTAACATATTTTACACCCTATTTAAATCAGGATTAATCCAACCTATATACAAACCTTTCTTTAATTTTATAGCCGTTTTGTTAGGTTCCACTAGTCCTTAGAATATTGATATTTTCATTATCAGTATGGAAACAATCCTTACTGAAGGAGTGTTCACCAACGAAATTTCCATTCCTAAATCCATAAATTCATTCCCATCTAGGAGTGTCTCTCACAAGACAAGTTGCTTTATTCTGCCTTGTTATTTGAAAACTTTCGTGTGACAAGCTAGAATTGTTTGTATACTTATGGATGCCTGTGTCCAAATTCTTGTAACAGTGTGAAGTGAACTGGACTTTTTAAGTGACTTTTGTTGGAAATTTGGATTAACTCATTCAGGCACTGATGATGCCTGATGACAAGCAATGACCACCAACTTCCTAATTCTGAATGCGAAAAGATTCTGATCAATGAGCAGATACATCCATACTTATTAGCAGAAATGACTTTATTGACAGCATGGGATGTGCAGTTGGATTTGCTTTGTGTTCGGAATTAGGAAGATTGACAAATGCCAAAAGCACATTTAGCCGTTGTCACTTCTACATTTTTGTACCATTATGAAAAATAATTGAAAATCAGTCAAAAGTCAATACAAATTGTTTCAGATTTCTTTTTTGACCAGAGAAAAGGAATTTGTCATGTGAATATGAATTTCCATGAACTGGATTTTGACTTTATAGGGATGATAAATAGAGAGTTTTATTGACTATGATTGACTCACCCGCCACCATGAAATAGAAAAATTCAGTAACTATTTTCCCTTTGGGTATAAAATTCAAGTTTCTATAAGGCTAAATTTTGTTTAATGGAATTTTGTTAATTAGAATGAATTGGTGTGTTGTACAGTTATACATAACTTTTTACACTTTTTATTTAGTAATCAGCAACTGCTTGGCATTAGATCTTCATAATAAAGGACCACTTAATTGGTACAAACGAAAGTTCACCGGCGTGATTAACCAAACACGCCTGTAAGAACGTAAAGCTGGAAAGTCTAACTTGTAAACTGAAATTTGAAGCTTAAAAAAATCGATTGAAGTATCAAAGTTGTTGTAGTTGTTCTTGCCCGTATGATTTCTGTTGATGCGTGTCGTATTACCGTATGCTGCCACAAAAGTCTCCCAACAAATAACGAAGCGGATTTTTTGATTGTTGTGGAAACGCTAGGCAACAAAAAGTAAGCGTTATGAAAGAAATTTCATAGCGTTTACCTTTTCTGTTTTTGGTCTCGATGAGATGTATTTTTAGATCTGACATTAAATAAATAATTAAATAATAATCTGTATGCAATGTCGGGCTTTTTCGGTTATTATTCATTCGACGATTTACTCCTTTTATCACGAGAGGTTTTTAATATCTTTGCTTTGGGTGAATGGATTTACATTTTCGATTAGCATGTTCACCAACCGAATACGAGCCCAACCTCGAACCCAGGGTCTCTTGCCTTTTCGATATACGGATGGCGGCAAAGATAATTAAGTATATCGAAAAGGCAAGAGACCCTGGGTTCGAGGTTGAATACGAACGTACCCAGGATACTAATCAAACTTTATTTTGGAAAGTTAGTCATTTCTTTTGTAAAGTGATTATGATCTTTAGATTTTTGAGCATACAGTAGTTTGCGCTGACCTTAAGGCCTATGGGCCTCTTGTTCCTATTAGTTCATCAGCCAAAAAAAGTCACGTTCGATTGGGATTGCAATGTATTTGCTCTGAACTCACGTCGCACACAAAAAAAAAATAATTTCGCTCACAACTCAATCTACCATTTTGCGTGACTTACAAACAAACAAACAAACGAACAAACAGAGAATCGGCTATTAATATATAGATTGAATATGTCAAACAAAATACTTAGCTTTTTCTAAAAGTTTTTCTGGACATATTTTATGCTAGTATGCATAATTTCTAGGTTCTTTTGGGGAATATGTAAAATCTCCGGACTGGGTTGGGAATTGTGCTATAACAGAATTGAAAGGAAAGGAGACGTATCGTTTCTTTGTTTTACGTCGTTTATTAAGCTATACCTTACCACGTCGAGCTTGCTAAGATTAAAAAGATCTTCTCGAAAGAAGATAATTAAGCTATAAAAAGCGAAAAAGGGTATGTTAAAATACTTTTCAAGTTAGTTAATGTAGTATCTCCAAGAAAAATAACGTCGTTCTATTTTTATAAAGCTGTTTTTACGGTAGCAGCGCAAGCGAATACCGTATTAAAACACCCGCGGACTCCTACTCCTACTACTACTACTCCTCCTACTACTACTCCGGCCGAAATGGCAGTTAGTCTGCGATTTAGAGTTTGCGAGACTCTGCTAATAACGGAATGTAAATTCTAATAAAGAAACGCAGCCTTCGAAAGGTTTCACATATGAGACATTAAAAGAGAAGTTTTCTTTGATGTTATATGAAATAATTCATGAAAGAATGAATATTAATCAAATAGGTCTGCATAAAAATGGAAGTTTTAGTTATTTATGCAAACTGAAAATACATTGATACTTAAAAATTGGTTACATATATACTCTCTCTCATCGGTAATCCCAAAATAACTTCACATTTGTCTTGTGGTGAGAATGTTAAACCTAAGCATTTCCATGAAAATAGGTCACAAATGGGGTCATACCTCCGTAATTCGAACTCTCGTTAGATTGAACGAATTTCATTGACCATTCTCATATTATTTCTTAGTAAATGAAGCTCTGTAAATCGAAATTGTCGTAAATCGGGCGTTTTTGGGTCACTTGGGTGTTCGAATTAGTGAGAGAGTAGTTTGCTATACAGGAAGTGGTTACTTCCTCGTAAACAATGAGTTTAAGCTTTTTTTACTTTTTAATTAAAATATAAAACGAAAGATGTGAGCTTTTTTCAAATCTGCTGCCAATAGTGTCATAATGTTCCATAAAATTTCACTGATAGCCCAGACGTTGAAGGTAAAGTAAAAGACATCTTAATACACATTTTGAATGTAGTTACATTTTGACACATATAATTATTATTATTCTTTTAGCAATACAAATGCAATTGGAAAAATTATGCGAAAGTAAGGTTTTGTGAACACATTGATATTTGATTTCTCACATTCAAGCAAGCAAGAAAGAAATACATTACAGCCGGCTTTGTTTTTGGATTTCTGCGTAGCAGGAAATACTTTACGATCGTCTTTGTTTGTTTCTTTTTATGACTGCGTAGCAAAAAAGTTTTTGTTAGTCTTTGCTTTTGTTAGATTTTTTTCTTCTTACTGTCCAAATCTAGGAATTTTTTTAACCCCTGCTTTATCAGTTGCAAACCATCAATAACTTGTCAATTAAGCTGATTAGTTCCTCCAAAACTTGGTCAGCGTCTAAATTCAATCATCATCTATTACTATTCACAACATTTTGCTTCTGATACTGATTACAAAATTTATTCCAATTCAGTGACACAGCAAATTAACTACAGAAATCAAATTAATATTGCTATGAACAAAGTTAAATCAGATAACTTAACAGCTGGAATGCTTAGCAGAATATTTAAAGAAACAGTGCCACAGCTTTTTGCTGACGACAAAGCTGTCCATTTTATGTACTTTGTATGACATACCGTACATGAAAAAATTAGCGCCCAGGGCGCTTATTAAAAATCTCAGTTTTTAGAGGGGGCGCTTATTTGGCAGGGGCCTTATAGAAGTTCTGGTATATCAATAACAACTGACAATCAACTGATCCTATATGTTAAGCCATGTTAAGAAAAACTATGTTCGATTTCGTGATTAAAGCGGAAGAAGAACAGACCTAAATTTAATAAGACTCCGTCATTTGACTAAAACACCTATAGTATGCGCTCGATAAGTGGAAACTTCCTTAGTTGAAACTTTCTTTAAGTGGAACAGATTTTTACAGTCCCTTGGATGTTGATGCATTGAATTAAGTGTCACTTTCCTCAAAGAGAATCTTAGAGCAAGTAACTGGGAGTTTTAAGTCCTTTGGCTTCCATCCGTAATGGTTGGCTGTTCTGCCCGCCGATTTGCAACTAATAGTTGACTTGCCGCCAGAGATACGTAGAGCGTTGTTCTAACTTTCCCAAAGGCCAGTGTGCAATCAGTCGATGGCTCCTAATGGGTTGATACGCTGCTTTTAAAGTGCATCGGAGAGGAGTAACGAGATACGACATGACTGGACTCGAACACAGGTCGCAGCGGTCACACTCAAAGGTATTAACCACTACAGTATCGCTGCACGAAAGAACGTTTAAAAGACGTTTTCGTGGTTGTTTAAATTTTCATGGCAAAACATTCCATTTCTCGAAAGATGAAAACATAAAAACCATATCACTAGTCACATTTTTATAATGAAAGTGCTACAGGCATCCAAATGAAGCTCGGCTACTGTAAGTGTTGCAGATAAAATGTGGTAAATTCAATGCTATGAAAGAAATAATAGAGGTCAAAAACGTGTAGTTGTACAAGGGAATATGTTGATTTTTGAAGCCTAATTTTTCGTTGTTCTGTCTCCTCCCTAATCTTAGAGGAACATGTTTCAAAACATCAAAATAATCGCTTTGTTTACTGGGTAGCCAGCAAATCACCTAAGAGAGAGAAAAAGTAAAAAAAGTAATAAAATTAAAAAATGATAACAAAAATCTATTATTCAAAACAAAGTAGTACCATTACACAAGTTCAATATCTTAAGAAAGTAATCCCGCAAGTAAAAATTGTGATGGATAAAATGTTATGGTTACATAAAATTTTAATAAATACATACCTACACACAATAACACCGTATATGGCAAACCCTTCAAATTTTCGTTTTTCTCTATGTCACCAAGGGTATACTCGGATAGCACTTTGGTGGTCATTAGTTGGCCTTAAAATGAAATGCAGAAACATGAATCAACAAAAAAAATTAATCTAAAGTATTTTGTTATATAATATGACCCTGTTAACCAAGACTCTGTGGAAATGAGATACATTGTAAGTAGAAGCATTTTCTTACATCCCTCTCTCCTCATCTCTGATAAAAAAGGAAGAAACCACCTGTAGCTTCAATTTGTGGGGCTAGCTGTTCGTCAGTGTCGTATCCTTGATATTGAGTTAACTACTCTTTCCATAGGCATATTCAGGGTCAATAAAAAAAGTGGAGGAGTCCAACAATGTGATAAATATTTTTTTCAGTCTTACAGTGTGTTTCGTAATGTTGGAAATGGAAATTTTAAAGCTGTTTTTTTAAATGAATATACCGAATTTCAAAATAATTTTTACATCGTTGGAAAGCCATTTTCAAGTTCTTTCGGATAGTATGTTTTTGTGAAAAATGAAAAAGTGGTTTTTGAAAAAACAAGGAAAATGTCTTGGAAAAATGTAATTAAATTTTTAATGGTCGATTAAGATGTGAATGAAAAGAAAAGATTTTTTGAAACAATAACAGCAATTTGGAAAACAATAAAAACATTTAAGCTGTGTGTTCACGAAAAACGTTAAACTTTTTACGGTAGCAGCGAAAGCGAATACCGTATTAAAACACCCTTGGACTCCTACTACTACTCCTACTACTACTACTCCGGCCGAAACGGCAGTTTTTAGCCTACGATTTAGAGTATGCGAGTCCCTACTAAAAACTCAATATACATTCTAATGAACGAACGCAGCCTTTTTGAATTTTCGAAGGTTTTCAATCACATACATTTAAAATACGTTTTCTTTGATATTTTATCACTTAATTGATGAAGGAATGGATATTAATCAAATAGGTCTACATAAAACTGGGACTTTTAGTTACTTTTATGGTACTGTATCAATGAACTTTGGCACTTGAAAATAGATATGTTTTTCGTGTCAGTAAAGCACAGATCAGACTTTCTTATTACTTTCTACGTTTGTTAGCTATCTGTTCTGTCTTTGAACATCAAGGTTTTCAAAAATCGAGTTAAAAAAAGGCAGTTATCTGTTTGAATTCATTTTCGGTTTCAAAAAATTATAATTCAAAACATACATTTTTTTTTCGAAGAAACGCGTTTTTTTTTCTACATAAGCTCTTATAAAAAAAACGTACGTTATAAACAGCTCATGCATGTATAATTCTTTTGTCTTCTAATAAATTAAATTGCTGGTGTGTTGCGATTAGACCCTATTTACACGAGTTAGTAATTTTAAACTTTATAATATCGTTTATGCCTGTTTTCCACCAGTAAGATATCTCAAGAAATAACATTTACAGAACGTTTAAGAACTTTAAGTAAAATTTCAAATTTAAAAGTATTCTTGTGGCAAGTACTTTTGCTGCTACCGTTTTGCGCCATCTGGCTCTTGTATGTTTTAAAATATCAATTTGGGGGTATCAGCGCAAACATAAAATTAATAAAATATTTGAATGGATTCAATGTTTTGAAACAATAAGCACGATGTAATTAAACTACGTGTTAATCGACCATTAAAAATTGAATTACATTTTTTGATGACATTATTCTTATTTTTTCAAAACCCAGTTTTTCATTTTTCACAAAAATATACTAACCGAAAGAGCTTGAAAATGGCTTTCCATTGATGTAAAAATTATTTTGAAATTCGATATATTCATTCAAAAAAACAACTTTAAAATTTCCATTTCCAAAATTACAAAACACACTGTATGTATCCATTAGGTTACTTGCACGTTTTTCTTTGCTAATTTAAATGACTAAGCTCTTCTCCACAAATTTCCACTGAGCTCCAGCTACGCCTCTGTTTTCAGACTAAAATTTTTTGAATCCTAATGACAAAAAGAATATACTTACCATAACTAGATAATTTTTTGAATTTGCTCTCACATCGTCACAACCAATTCTTGACAATGAAGAAAAATGAAAAGTAACGTTACCACTTAATATTGTTATTTTAAGATAATATCTTTTGAAATTGACTTTTATTGATGATAGACATGAAAAACTTCCAAAATAAAAAATGAACTAAAATTAACTGGTCAAGCTTTGCTAAGCATCTAGTACTAGAACCAGCATGGATGCTGTGATAGCCAAAATCACTCATAATATCTTCATTTTCATCATTAATACTTATTATTATAATGTACCGACATCAGGACATCAAAAAAACTCATTACATAACTCATTACATAACTCGCGGCAAAACAGGCGGCCGCCTGTTATAACCAGTTGTAAAGCGCGGCCCCTAGTTATAACTGGTGGCCCCTTGTTTCAGCACCAGTTAGGTAATTCTGGTCTGAAAATAATCTTCATTTTAACTTTGAGTGCCCTCGCTGTTGTTGTTGAAGGTCTTGGTCTTGATTTTATTACATTTACAAATTGCTTTAATTATGATGACATATGTTTCCAAAGCTTGGATCCAGAAAAATATCTGCCATATCACAGCTGCACACTGCTAAAATTGTTTAAACCAATTTTGAATTCTGTGGACCAGAAATTTCTTTACAAAAATATTATTTCTCCCATTATAACAGGCACTATAGACGGGCACTCAAAATGAAGATAATTCTCCAGACCAGAATTACCTAACTGGTGCTGAAAAAACTCATAACGTAACAGGCGGCATAACTCGTGGCAAAACAGGCGACCGCCAGTTATAACTAGGGACCGCGCTTAACAACTGGCGGCCGCAAGTTATAACAGGCGGCCGCGTGTTATTATAGACGGGCAGTCAACATGAAGATAATTTTGCAGACCAGAATTACCTAACTTGTGCTGAAACAAGGGGCCGCCAGTTATAACTTGGGCCGCACTTTACAACTGGCGGCCGCCTGTTTTGCCGCGAGTTATGCTGCCTGTTACGTAATGAGTTTTTTCGATGTCCTTTTCAGCCACGGTATCTTATGCCAACAAGAACCTTTCCATTTCTCAACATTTCGAAAATTTGTGAAAGCCATTCAATTATACATTTCCAGAAACGTTTTGTTATCTGGCTGTATGCCGAATTGAAGCCTTCTACAACCTCATGCCCAGGGTTTCTTGCCTGGATAACGCAGATTAAAATTGCAATCTGATTGGTCGAAGTATTAGCAAAGGCCGTTTGTTTATTTTAAGAACATTCGGAAATCGGAAATTTTTAGCTATGCCAAAACATAGCTGAAATATCAAAAATGAAATATTATAATAACATTCTTGAAACTTGAATGATTAAACAATACAATACAAAATTTCGTTCTGCTCAGTATAGGCTGCACACCACATATGGAGTTTGTAACACACAAAGTGAAATAAGTCTTGTTATTGAAAGTTAAATGTTTTCAAACAGCTGGCCAAAAGTGGCCAAAAATTTTCATGAAAAAAACTTTTGAAATGATGTGTTGACTCTTTTGAATGTTTGAATGAGAAATATAGAAAGTACTCTTATTCAATTACATAATCAATACACAAATTACATAAAAAACATAATGACGTAATTTACAATATAATGATTTTTGCAGCAATATTTTATCAGACATGTAATGAGATATACGCTTTGGAAGTTGTTGGATAAGACATTTTGATACACAATGTATACACCCCCAATGAATTTAATTAAATCTGAATGACATGAAACATCATTTACGTGTGGGATACAAAATACGATTAAGTTTACGTTGATCTTTTTACATATCACAGTGATTACGTACGAAAACATTTGATATGTACTCCAATCTTCTTACTTACGAACAAAATTCTCAATTTTGCAAATACAAAAAGTAATCAAAAAGATCTTGTGCATTAAAAGTATATATATATACTCTATAAATTTATATAAAACATACCAAAAATTTGCATTTTTACAAAATATACAGACAGTTAGAATCTTTCAATTTCCTATCGTGATTAGGAAAATCATTTGTAATCAAGGGCATAATTTTGCTTACTTTTAGAAACACCAGAAAAGACAAACACTTAATGTTGGAGCTGAGGAAGAAACTGAGCGGAGCTGCACAAATCCAGAGCTTAAAAAGTATTGCAGCCCACACGTTAAAAAAAAAACGAAAATCGAAAGGCTTAAACATTTAGACATTTTATACCTAAAACAAACACATACCTTCTTCTTAATTTCAAACTTTTTAGTTAGAAAAGAATGATCACAGTACAATAGAGTTATTTTTACAAGATTATTATGAGTTTATAGTATAGGCTCTCTATTTAATCTTCAGTTTTGGATATGTACATCTTCTTTTGAATTCATTTTAAATAATGTAAATGGCTTCTTCGGCTAACATGCATGGTACGCAAAAGTTTCATGTAAACGCACGCACGAAATATACAAAAAACCGCTAGGTTTGGACAGTATGAAAAAGAAAAACAACCGCTTTCCCAGAAATCCAACAAATTGAAAGTGTTTTACTTGGCCAGCTGCTGGCAAACAGTAAGCTATTATAATCTACAATCTCGGACAAAATATTGTGGCAATAAGAACGAAATTCACGTCGCAAGCCCCCCCCCCCCCCCCCCCCCCCCCCACCCCCCCCACCCCCCTTCCCCCGCCATCAATGTTATCAATGTTATCAATGTTTCTTGGGGGCCCTGGCTGGACACAATTAAAAACATTGACGCTGGGGGAGGGGGTATTTGAATTCTTAATGAAATCAGTTTTACCACAATTTTTGTCCGGGACTGTACCTACAATTTTTTGTATATTTCTAACAAGAATAATTGTTTTTGAAAGTCGTTGATAATTATAATGCTTATTTTTTCCAACTTGTCTCATCTGTTAAACTTACAAATTTCAACAATAGTAAACTGTTGTACATATTTCACAAAGAATCAACACAGAATTTTTCGCCCTTAAAATATATAACAGATTGTATACGAAATTTAAATGTATATACATCTTGAAAAGGTTGTAAATTATTATTGTTATTTTGAATTTATGAAAGTATTTTGTAAAACAAATGTATATATTACATTTCTAATGATTGGCATACCATATTTTCATGCAATGAGCTTCATCAATGACATACATCAACAACTCTGGAATGGAGGTGGATTAATGAGTTTTCGTCCATAAATACTAAGAGCTTCTGAATGGGCAAACATTACTTCCACTTTTCCATTTCTGGGATTTCAATCTCACCACCAATACCACTATCACCAACACTGTTTACAAAATTCTGTTCAAACAACGATGCAGTGTTTTTATGAGAATTAAGATATGGAAGCACCTCTACAAGGATTCCTCTTTTCTCCAATGTTTTAATTTGATCATTTATGATCGAGGGAACAGACCACAATAGTAAAAACAGGTTAAGTTGATAATAATTGGTAGATCAATGACTTTCCAAAGCCAGTCGGAAGGGCAGCTAACACATACTTTCGTAAAGATATAGCAAACATTGTACTTGCTATAGTTTGAAAAAAACCCTTGCTAAAATTATTCGAAAGTTATTTACACGACTGCAATACACAAATCTGATCTGAAAGAATCGGGTTGTTATACTCGGGCCGTCGTGAATTTCAAAATTTCCAGAAATATGGGAAATTTTAATCGGCGTATGCCAGGGTCTTTTTCATCACCGTCCGTATATCGAAAAGGCAAGACACCCTGGGTACGAGGTTGAATAAGTTGAGGATATTGTAGCAGATTGATTACCTGATTGTGGCAAAATAGAGACGTAAGGCTTTGGTGATGAAATTCTGGTATCGCACTATGCACTGTGTTTGATCGTGTAGGTAATCGTGTAGGTGTTTGATGACACGGTTCCAGTAGAATTATAAGTTGATTGTGTTCCACAGAGGCCAGTGCTTCTTATTTGATTGGGTATAATACCAACAGACAACAACGAAGTTTTAAATTCACAAGTTGTAGACATGTTAACTTAAGGTGATTGTGGCAAGCTAGAGACGTAAGGCTTTGAAGATGAGATTTCAGTGTTCTACAATAGACTTTTCCATGATTCTCTATGTCGCTAGTTGCGCTAAAAGAGCATAATGGGATTGCCTTTACCGTTTCAATCCAATGCAATGGAAGTACCATAGTCCGCTATTATTGCATGAGCCTTTTCCTTGTATTTGATCAAATATCGAGAGTAACACTGATCTCTTTCAAAAATTACATACTTGACTTTTTTTGGTTGTTTTTGAACTCCAGTCAAGTAGTTGCTACAATAGATTTCAAAATATCTCAAAAAACACAGATTAATAGACTCATTGATCATCACATTTAGAGTAGACTCAGTTTTTATTTAAATGTGCATTGTTTTAATTACATATATTAAAAATATTATCAACTTTCTATGTGCAAGTTGTGTTAAAAGTTTCATCTTTTCAGTTATAAATGATTTAGTAACCTTCGATTAATTGTTGCCAAAAAAAATTAAATTTTTATTAAAAAGTAATGCCCAAAATTGGCTTAATTGTCTCATAGTAATAAAAGTGACTTAACTAATTGTCTGTCCATTTGTCCTACAGCAACAAAATTATCAAAGAATACAAAAGCAATGTTTTATAATCTTTTCTTAAAATGCATAAAAATACATTGTATACTTTATGCCTTCCATTGTAATCTCTTCTTCACAGCGAGAAAGAGTGACAAATCTTTATTGGAGTTCTAAGAAAACGTCGTCAGACGTTTGTATTTTACCGAACAGCTTTGATTTTGGTTAAAGGTGCTTACTAGCCGCCAAAATAGTAGGCGTCGCTCATTACCGCCCGATCTTCCCCAGCATTTTGACAAGGTCAACCAAAATGTATGGTGTTGTATTTTTTCCATTAACTGTATAGAAATTTCCATTATTTTTGCGTTAGAAACGCATGAAGCGGGTTAAAAGACAATTTCAGAGAGCTTCTAAGCTTTTAGGTGAATACACCTATAGAGATATAGAAATTTAGTTACATTTTTCCAAGAAATTTTCCTTATTTTTTCAAAAACCACTATTTCTTTTTCCACAAAAATTTACTAATCGAAAGAACTTGAAAGTGCCATTCCATCGATGTTAAAATTATTTTGAAATTCGGTATATTCATTTAAAAAAACAGTTTTAAAATTTCCGTTTCCAACATTAGGAACAAACTGTACTTTCACTTTTAATTTAATCTTTGTGCCTGTTAAGGCTCTTGTTTTATGTAAAGGAGCGTTCATTCCAAATTAGGGGTTAAGTTGGTAAATCATGATGGTAGAGCCATACGCGGTGTATTATCGGAATTGTTATTATGCCAATCAATCATTACCCATTCACCCTACAAGGAATATATGATTGTTTGGATACCAGAATATTGGGTGATGTGCAGTATGTTGTTGATTTTCAATGTTTCACCTAGTTTGGGGTATTAAATGTTACGATTGTGCAAGTGTCTGTTTGTCAAGATATTTAGGCCTTATGTACTGAGATGACTTTCCTTGGCGATTCACCGACTTGACACCCGTGTTGGGCAGAATCTAACTGGATTGTGATACAAAATATTCGATATTCAGGCCTCGTGCAGCATTACGCAGTTCTGAAGTACCTAAAAGGAAGGTTTTTGAGGGTGTTTCACAAATTTCTAAAAAAAAAAATCCAGCTTTTTTATCAAATTTGAGTCAATTTCCCAGCCTTGTCAAAAATTATGACAGCAAAATCTTGCATTTTTAAGTACAGTGATACCAAGCACAAAATGATTGAACAAATAAAGCTTTCCGGAACTTGTCAAAATGTTCTAAAAACCTGTAATTATTTATTGTTGAAAGAATGAAGAATGAGGTAAGTTAAAAAGAACGATACGACCCAAATAGTAGCCTAATTTACATAGACGCCATTTTGGTTAAAAAGGTCGGCATGGGTTAAGAGGTAGGACTTCTCAGTCTGCGTTCATTGGACTTTATATGTGACCTTCCCAGGGATCTTCATGGTTTGTTATCAAAATCCCATGGAGCGTCACATACAGTTCTCTAAAGGGATTTTCGCAAACTGTACACGTAGACTAAACTTGCAGCCTGAAAAGTAGTAGTTTGAACTGCAAGGTGTTCCATTAGCAGGTCGAAAAGGAATTAAATTACAGGGGAAATTAAAACTGAAGTCGAGCCGAACATGAAGTATTTATTAAAGATAAACAAGAAGCCGCTTGGCTTGAAGACTTCAGGACGTAACAAAACGATCCATATTTAGTCTCAAAATACAACGTTGCCGAATTGCCAAATTATGTTAAAATCTAATAAAATGACTGGCAAATTCAAAATCAGCAACTTCTAATTGTGAGTTGTAGAAATTTTTATGAATATTGCGGAAATTTCTAAGTTTGCCCGAATTACCCATTTCTGGTCAAATCTGACAAAATGACTGACAAATTCGTAATCAGCACCTTTCAAATGTGATCGGCGCAAAATTTTTTGAAATTTGAACAACTTTCTAAAATTGGTCCAAATTTGACCTAAATTGGCCAATTTTAGTAAAACCTGGCAATATCATTGTCAAATTTGAAACCAGCACCTTTCAAATGTGATCCGTGCAAATTTTTGTGAAAATTGAAGAATTTACGAAATTTGGTCCAAATTTGGCCTAAATTGCCTAATTTTAGTCAAACCTGACAAAATCATGGTCAAATTTGAAATCAGCACCTTTCAATTGTGATCCGTGCAAAATTTCATGAAAATTGAAGAACTTTCGAAATTCGATCCAAATTTGGCCTAAATTGGCCAATTTTGGTCAAACCCTAGCAATATCATTGTCAAATTTGAAATCAGCACCTTTCAATTGTGCCCTGTGCAAATTTTCAAGAAACTTGAAGAACTTTCGAAATTTGGTCCAAATTTGGCCTAAATTGCCCAATTTTAGTCAAACCTGGCAATATCATTGTCAAATTCGAAATCAGCACCTTTCAATTGTGATCCGTGCAAAAGTTCATGAAAATTGAAGAACTTTCGAAATTTGGTCCAAATTTGGCCTAAATTGGCCAATTTTAGTCAAACCTGGAAATATCATTGTCAAATTCCAAATCAGCACCTTTCAAATGTGATCCGTGCAAATTTTTGTGAAAATTGAAGAATTTACGAAATTTGGTCCAAATTTGGCCTAAATTGCCCAATTTTAGTCAAACCTGACAAAATCATTGTCAAATTTGAAATCAGCACCTTTCAATTGTGATCCCTACAAAATTTCATGAAAATTGAAGAACTTTCGAAATTTGGTCCAAATTTGGCCTGAATTGCTCAATTTTAGTCAAAACTGGCAATATCATTGTCAAATTTGAAATCAGCACCTTTCAATTGTGCTCTGTGCAAATTTTCATGAAAATTGGTCAACTGGAAGTCCTAATTTGACCAAATTTGCGAATTCGGCAACGATGTCATGTAAACGCTGCACGAAAACGTTCATAACTTGGAGGAGTAGTAGTAGTAGTAGGAGGAGGAGGAGGAGAAACCACAGGTATTTTAAATACTTTACTCCACCACGGGTGTCCTAAAGTCAAAAATATAATGTACCAAATATATTAGAAAATTACCCCATAGATCTCTACGTTTGGAATAAAATAATAAAAGGTTGACTTGCTCTTATGTTAACTGGCAATTTGAAGAATATTCATAATTATAACAATTACTTAAACATAATCAAAAACAACTCTTATAGTTCAAGGATAACTGCCGTAATCAAATCGATAGAATAATTCTATAACTCGCTCGAGCTCAAGATTTAAACGGATTTTCGTTACATACGGTGGGACAGACAAGAACATTCCTTACGAAACAGTAGAATCGAAAGCAATATTTAGGTTAGTCGATTTTATAAAATATACACGTTACGTCAGATTTTTCAAACCTCCATGAAGTTCCTGAAAGAAATTTTGCGGCCAGAAAAACATCGGACGCTAAAATTTTATAAGATTGAATCATCTGAAATTAAAAATGTTCGTAAATAACATATTTCTGAGATATCGAACCTATGCCTTTGATTCATGTAAATCCGTTCATATATAAGTATAATGCTATACCTGTGTCAGTATTACGTGAGATTACTTCAAGGATATACTTACTTGTGTTGTTACATATATCTAAAACATATCTAACATCTAATATGATCAATATTATGAATGTAATCACTTTCTTTTATATGCTTGTCGTAATAGCTAATTTGGAAAAATGATTTCACAGGAAACGTGAAATTCGTTGAATATGGCAGTCCTGTTCTGAGCGTGACTGCTTTTTCCTAAAACTTTACGTCAGTCGTGTTTGGTTTGATGGTTATTGGTGATAGTACCTGCAGATAATGATGAATTCTGGGCCACATAAGTTGAGGACACTGCAGCAGATTGATTACTTGATTATGGCAAATTAGAGACGTAAGGCTTTGGTGATGAGATTCCGGTACCGCTCTGTGCACTGTGTAAGTTGTTGCTTGATTGTATAGGGTTACTCATGCTAGATGACGCAGCTCTGGTAGAATTTGGAGCTGGTCGTGTTCCATGAAGGCCAATGCTTCTAATTAGGTTGGGTACAGCCTTAGATGCAGAAGTTGAGGATATTGCAGCAGATTGAATACCTGATTGTGGCAAGTTAGAGACGTAAGGCTTTGGTGACGGGATTCCTGAAGTATACTGTGAACTGTAAGAATTGGTGCTGTAATACTCTTTAAACAAAGATGCTAGGGTTGTCTGTACAGAGGGTCTTTTATTGGAATGAATGACCGACCTTGTTGCCTCGTAAGATGCAATGGAAGTAAGACGATCGGTATCAGTTACATGAACCGTTTCCTTGTACTTGATCAAATATCTAGGGTAACATTGATCTCTTTCGAAAATGACATACGTGGATGGATTTTGCATATTGTTAACACAGCTATCATACAGGTCATGTGTTGATGCATTTACTTCAGGAGGTCTCTTGAATGCTGAATTTCCCTGGAAAAGAATTCGAGGCGTTAGAAATTACTCTCGTTTTATACTAGCAAATAAACAAATAAGTAAATACAATATTCTTATTTAAGAACTGCTCACCAAGGTCAAATGTGCAGCAAAATCTAAAAAATATTCAACGGTATTGATTTAAAACAAAGTGATGAGAGGGCTTACCAAAGTAAATCTTCCAGCCAAAACTTGAGCCACAAACATATAGCGAACGTTGTTATTATCAGCTGTTGTGAACACATGGCTAAACGAAGCATTAGTGGAGAAGTAGCTTCCTTTACCGTATAAAGTTGCGTGTTTACCACATAGTCTCCAATCGAAGTTCTGGGCACAGATCGGGTCGACATCGCGATGATTAGTACCATGGTAAAGAAACTTTTCGTTAACACCTCCCAGTTTTTCCAACAAAATAGCTTTCTTCCTGTGGTAAAATTAAGTAATATGGGAATAGTTGAAGAAATTTTAATATAATACAAGAAGGCGTACAGCTTAAAGACTTAAGGACGTGGCATAACTACTTCTAACGAAAATTAAACATCTCAAAATGGAAGATGATTTGCCCGAATTACAAAAATTTACATTTTTAATGAGAAATGGATTGGCTCTGTGTTTCTATTTTCATTAGCCAGGTTACGCATGTCATAATAGGTGGTACTTTGAAAAGGTTTGATAAAATTTATGCAGGAGAAATTTATGCAATACATTAATTAACGCGAAATTTTCAAATTCGCGTTAATTACTTGCTTTACACATTTCATCTCCCAACTATCTATACAAACTTAATTGAATTTTCTGATGAAATTTATGAAAAGCAAGTATTTTTCATCCAACAGGTCGTCATTAAATTTCCTAACAGAATCTGATTGCAAAGAACTATAAAGAGATTTGAAGGAGTTTTGCATTCACCTTAATGCTAATTTTCCCGGACGAAAAAATTATTACTTTATAAAGTATTAAGTTTCGCGCAAGCCGTATTTTCCAAAATGAGAAACTCATGAAAATAAAATAAGTAACTGTAATTTCAAGAGAATCTCCTTTAAAATCTTTTCAATTACGAAATTTATCATGGTTCGTGGGACTTATGTTGAGGCGCAGTTAACAGCGACGCATTTTAGGCGTTCTCTTATCTTAATGATAGAAAGAAATGACATTAAGTTCATGTATCATCAATCAAACTATCCTGGGGGCCAAAAGCTTAAAGAAATCTAGAAAAAAAGTATTAATTTCCGGGCCCAACTGTTTTGCAGATGCGTGGAAATTAGTACACGCGAAAATTTCTACCAATAAGGTAATCATTTCGAAAAATTTGGAATGCATCGGTTATAATCTTTGTCATAAACTGAGCGAAGTTCAATTTTCATTTTTCTATGTGTTTGCAACACAATTCAAAACAGCTAGTTCAGCCTGATCAAAGGGATCAAATTTGCCATTAGAGCACTCATAGATGGAAGTGTCAGCAAAAATACAAACATGACAGAGAAGACGTGAAGGATAAGGAAGTTCATTGATGAAAATTACGAAAATAATAGGATCAAGGATACACCAGCATTAATCGAGAAGTTAGAAGAGCGTTGGCGATTTAAGACAATCTTCAGCTGTCGATACTGCAGAAAAGATTTAAAGATCTTATTTACCTTTCCTTTCCAATTTATACAGACTTGCATGCCAGACCCTGTCAAAAGTCTTAGAAATGCCAAAAAAAGATCTCCAGTCACTCCATTTTAATCTAGCGCACAATAAATTTTTTCAGTGAAGACAGTCAGATCAGTAGTGGAGCGTGCCTTACGAAATCCATGCTGATGATCCGAGAAAAAACCGTAAGATTCCAGATGAAACATTAGGACGAAATTAATGAGAGAAAACATACGACTGAAAGCAAACTAATAGGGCGATAAACGAGAGGATCAGATCGGTACCAGAGTTCGTAAACACAGGAACAACAGAAGAACATTTCCAACAGGAGGGAAAAGAGGAGTAAATCAAAAAATATTAAAAAGTTTCGAAAGAATAGAACAGAACTCTGGAGAAAAACGCTGAGACAGTACAGTAACTGGGATGTGGTCAGGACTTACCTTAAGTGTAATAGAGATGTCCTGGAGAGCACCATCACAGCGAGAGAAAAAAACTAAGGAAAATGTTGACCAGAGTTCGGTAACGAGCAGCTACGAGAACAAGTGCGAGCAAAGGGCTCCGACTTCTCTCGAGTAAATGTGATTGCGTCAGGCAATCAAATAGAGGAAAAAAGCAGATCACCGTTTGTTTGAGAGATTTTGTTGTTGAAAATCTTCCAAAAATCTCGAGAACCGAGTCTCCGAGTAAAGACCTCGCTTTTAATGGATCCTGTTTTAAGCAGTCTGGAGAATATTGAACCTCTTGTCTTTCAGCAAAGTTATCTAACCGAAAGATTAAGTACAGAAGTAGTGGGTATCATTGTCGGGAAAACGAGTAGGGCAGGTTACACTCTGACATACATAAAACTTGTAAGGTTCCACACCAGTATCATCCATGTAACTTGTACCCACCCCTTCTGAATGATGAACATTGAAATCACTACCGACAATAATGTCTGCCCTGGCATAGTTACGTAGAGCTCCGTTGATGCTGTCAGAAATACATCCACGATCGAATGAATAGCAGGAAGCCAATGAAGGAAGTAAATAAAAACACAAGTAAGAATAATCAGAAGATGCTAGTTCAAGAACGCGAGCAATAGGAAAAGTGTCTCTGACATAAGCACCAAGACCAAGCATGTATCAGAGTCAAAACGAATAGGAGGAAAGTAACCATCAACATGAAAGTCAGAGAAAGAAACAGAAAAATCAAGGTTAGTTCCACATAGACCAAGAAAATCAGGTGAATGAGAAGCAAGCAAAAAGTCAACAAAAGAAAAGTTGGTTCTCAAACCACAAACGTTCGAGTAGCATAGCGAGAGAGGCTGCGGTTATTTGCATTTATGAACTGTTCTACCTTTACTGAAGTTAGGAGCCACAATGCAGTAGAAAAATAAAAAAAGGGTGAACTTTGTCATCCATACAGGAAAATATGGAGGATCAGTCTCGTCCAAGATCTGCAAGGACCCATTGTTGCAGCAAAGGCAGAGGTAGTGTCCTGAAGAAACGCACGAATTTCGGGTTCCTGCAATGTCAGTCTGCAAACAGCAATCACCCAAATGTGGTACCTTTTATCAATGATGCAAAATCAAAGAAGGAATAACCAGAAAGCAAAATTAATCGAATGAAATTACAAGAGAGGGAAAGAAAGACTGGTATTTCAACATCTTAGCAAGAAATTAATATTGACTATGCAGACGATATCTGCGTCTTTTCAATAGGTGAGGAAATAGAAACAAAGCCCGTTGATATCAAAAACTACCTACACCAAAAGATGTGCCTTTTTTAAAGAAATTAATGCACTATGACTCACCCTCAATTTTCAACGTAGCTGAGAACGGCACATTATTGCCGTCCTTAACCTTAACCGAAATTTTGCTGACCTTCATTTAAATCTAGGTCGGCAAAGCCGTTTTCCGTGCATCTGAGGGTCGGCAAATATTGTTATACTGTTATACAAGGAAAATTCATCAATTTCATACTTTCTCAGGATTTGATCGCGTTAGTAACCAGATTTTCGCTAAGTAGCCAACATGGCGAGACGAGTGTTATTTTTAATCGTTTATACTGTTTACGTTTCATCTTTATATATTTAACTTCGTTACCAGTTTAATGAAATCACATTGTAAACAAACATTTAAATACATGAATAATAAAATACATCAATACACCTAACTCACTTTCCCATACACTACCTGCTCTTTTATTAACGATAAAAGTTTAGCAATAAACATTTCGTAGACCTTCGTAGACCTGTTCGTCAAAATAGCAACGGGTAATGAGAATGGTGATAAAGGAACAAATTTTTTAGAATTCGTCAACCGATCAAAACAGAGCATTTTAAGAGTTTTCCTTTATTAGCCATTGAAAACTATTAGCGTCGGGATTTCCCCACAAAATATGCCGACAATACTAGAGCTGAAGGCCGGCAATCAAATGCCGCTCTAAATCTTATGTAGGTCGATTTTGAGGGCAGCTGTGCCGAATGCCGACCTGAAATTCGAGGACTGATGATTTTAACGCGAAGGAAATTAACGCGGTTTCAACAAGTGGATTTCAAATTATATGTAATCTGAGTGGCAGGTATGGCAGGTAAACCGAATGACTATCAATGCAGAAAACAATTGTTTTATCACATTGAAAGACCACAAAGAGAACTTTCTTAATAATCCAACAACTCGCCTCATCAATCCCGCGAAGAACGAGCTTGGCAGAATAAGTAAAGTTATCATCGAAAACATCAATACCCAACTACGAAACGTCTTTAAACTCAACCAATGGAAAAGCACGGTAAACGTAATCGAATGGTTCAAATATATCAATGAGTGGCAGGTATGTAAATTTAGTTTCTTTTTTCACCACAACGAATCAATTCAATAATCGATTCCATAAGGATTAAGTGCAGATATCATAACTGGATAGGGAGCAAAGTCCATCGAGCAAATAACTTATTTAAAACGCACTTCCTTAAAATGTCTTTTAATATTTGTTCATATTTAATTAATTTGAAAGAAAATCATGCTATATGAAATTAACGCCAATTCTTAAAAACCGAGTTAATTAGATGGCACGTTAATTTCAAGGAATAAGGTAATTCATTCATTGATTCTTCAACAATATCGTCCACTGGGAAAAAAGGTGACGAAAATTCACTGAATTCAATGAATATAGATAATAAAGAAATTATTTAAAGAAGTCAATAAAAACCTTTCATAGATGCTGTAATGTTCTTTGTTACATATCTCCTTTATGTCTAACACCAATACACTGCGGCCTATAGAATCCTCAAAGTCCTGCTGCAGCATGTTATATTGGGCAATTGTCAAAGTGATCTTCTCACCAAGCTTGTGGTTGTCGGGCCAGTGTGACGGTTTCTGAAGTTCAGTTACTACTTGATATCTATAAAAATAAATTATAGTAGCAAGTAGTTCTCACTATTATGAATGCCTCCACAATAAACTGAGAATAAGCAGACCCAAGCTTGGACAAATTTTACAATACAACCAATAGTTTAATGAGCGGTGTAACCATGTGGTATAGTATACAAACCAAGTAGATCTAAACTTAAACATCTGAAAATCTGCACAAAACTTTGTCACTCCTACGCCTAAGTTACACAGATGCTAATATACCTTTTAAGAAGTGTAAATAAGGATTAACTAGAAATATGCACAATGTGCGAGCGTAAATATCCAAACAAGATTTGTTAAAGAAATTATTACGCGTCAAAAGAAAAAAAAAAGCTTTTCAAAAAAAATTAAAGCCAAAAATCCATTAGAAATCTGCGTTTCAAACTTTGATTCAAAACAGAAATATAGCCAAAATGTTCAAATAAAAAAAGAAAAATGTATAAAGGTTTTATTGCTCATGATCACACTAGGTTTGGACAGTTAAAAAAGAAAAACACGAAGAACAGGGAAAGGAAAGATCTACCAAAATTCAGTGCATTGATTATAATTTATTGAATGAAAGATTTCGAGGTAAAACATATACAAAAATAAAATGAATGGTTGGCAAAGTTTCAGCTATTTCAAGCTGTGCCTTAAAATCCATGTTGTTCCTTTTCACTAAAATAACACAAAAGTAATATGAAAAATGTCTAAGCAATTTTAGTATACGACCTTCCTAAATAACATAGTAAAATATAACAATAAATGAGGAAAAAGACACGAAAAAACATTCTGTCTTCCACCTACACTACCATGCTTTGAAACGGGAAAAAAGCTAAGTCAGCTTATATTTGTATACACCACCGTTTAACAGCAACACAAAAAAATGGAAGATGATGATGAACAAAACTGAAAACTGACTTCCGATATCATTTGTTTAAGCGCTTTGTTAATAATAAACAGCTGCTCGTTCCCAGACCATTTCTCAATTGTTCCATTTCTACTGACATCAGCATAGTGCAACTCTCAGCTCTACTTATAATAGTTAAGTATAGTCTCTAACCTCTAAACACATGTTCGGTTTTCATGAAATATATCTCAGATACTTTTTTACCCCTATAAGACTATACATATTCTGAAATCTAAATAAACTCTCCATCGATCTATCGTCATATTTTTAATAAAAAATAAACTCCAAACAAGAAAATAATTATCGAACGAATTTGACTTTTTCCCGTGCTATTCGAGATTAAAGTCCCCTCAGCCTCATCCGTTTCTAGTGAAAGTTACATCTACGCGATCCTCGTCATATTGCTTACAAAACTTTTCCTCACTTTTTCTTCGAAAGTAATAGATCTTTCACAATCTTTGTGTAATCATTTTTCATTATCCTGACGCCAGTTACGGCATTGGTCTGCCTCGCTTATTCACAAATTCTCAGCTGTCACTAAATATTAGACAAAAGTGTAAAAACCTTTTTCCTAAGATCCCATTGGTTCGAATAAAAGTCGTTCTGTCGAAATCGATTGATGTTTAAGGGACTTGGAGCTCAGCAAAGTCAGAATAACAGCTAAAAAACCGTTGTCCAGATATCGACGATTTTAGTTTTTTCAAAGATCAAACGTGTTTACATTAATAGAAATTAGGGAATGACGCTTGATTGAAAGAAAAAATACGAATAAAGATTAACAACGTTCATTGAATCTTCGAAAAAGATCACATGTTTGAACAAAAGATATTTAGTTAAAAAACGTTTAGTAGAACACAAAGCGCATTTTTTGGAACAAGTGTTTCTAAATTTAAATTTTTGACTCAAGAAACCTAATCTATGATAAAAATTACATAGGAAACGCCAAAAAAGTTTTTGGTAAATTTTTGACTAAATAGGTTAGAGACTATCCTTAATTATCTTTAATTACACTTAGACTATGATTATTCTCACGAGAACTTTAGCTTGAAGAACAAATTTAGAAGGAAACAAATTTAGAAGGAAATGTCATTATCACCTCTTCATGTTTTCCTTTGTTTTATGAACAGGTCTTCGGCGAACTCTTCTTTTTGTGCTGTAAAGAGGACCCTGATTTTGTTGTGTCATCGTGTCAAATGATATGATATAACGAAATTCATCTGTTGTAAATTCAAATGATGACTTGCCATTTAGAAACGCTAACTCTATCTCTTGGCTGTTAGTCTAAATTTTATGACAACATGCAATCATATCATAGCAATAGTAATTATTACAGGCAGATTAAGCAGCATTAATATCTTCAAGTAAAAGATTTATACAGTAGTGCTCATAATTATAGTGTACATATTGGTGTTGCACCAGGGATGTATTTCATATTCTAATATGGTATTTTCATTTGAAGTTTTAAAGTCAGTAGTTTTCTACAAGAGAATCTTCGCAAGAGAGTCAATCATTTGTTTATCTTAAAGTCACAATTTTTTTGTAAAAGTCACGAGCAGCCTAAACTGATAAAAGTCGCGTTGATTTAAAGTCTCGCCATTTTGAAAAAATTTTTGTGTGAATAAAATGCTGTAAAATACATAAATTAAAGCAATATCGAGCAATTCTCGTCTAACGACGTCAATAAAAATACACCAACTTTTTGCATTCACTTTTTACATTCACTTTTGTCAATCATCTATAGGCTGACATAAGACGTTGGAATACAACTAAAGAATGGCCGGCAACTTTACGGTGGGGCCATTCTTCAGGGTTCACCTTTCCGAAGTGAGAAAAAATAGCTGGACTTGTAAAATATATTTTGTGAAAATATTTAAAAGTCGCGAATTCTAAAAAAGAAAAATGTCGTGTTCACACGAAAGTCACAAGAATTTGACAATTTGAGCTCATGATTTTTTGTGTATACGACTCATTGTGAATTTAAGGTCCCTTGTTTAGATAATAAAAGTGGCACCAGTTGTCAAAGAAAAAGAAAATATTTGCATCCAAAAAACACTGTCGGCAAAATTTTGATTGACGGCAGCTTCTCCACGGCAAAAGCTGAATGCCGTCGTAAATTCAGAAGGCTGTTTCTCAGCTGTTCGTTTCCGTATTCTTATTGTTTCAACAAGGAATTCTCACTGATGACACTGACATACTGCAACTCACAGTTCCTATTGTAACAGTTTATTATTGTTAAACGTTGCTACATTTTTAAGCTTTTTTTGCTATAATCCCGAACAAAATAATGTTTGTAAACTTTCAGTCCACTCCCTCAGTCTCGTTCAAAGATAGCAATTATAAAACTGACAATTGGAAAAGATGTGCTTCATAAATGTTATGTCAAAAGGAAGGATAGAATATTATTATAAATCCAATAGTTATCAAAGCAATTCGTAATAACAAAGAGCATATTATACGAGAATGTGAACTGGTATACAATTTACACCTTGTTGCTTTTGATAAAAACATTTGAATAGAAGATTGATTGTTCAAATATATGAAGATGAATGAAGATCCAAAATTGTATTGAAAATTGAATATTGGATAGTAAGCCACTTTAAATGATTCCAACACATAGTTCTGATCTTGCATGAAACTGGCACAATTAAACCAACGTTTTGTTCAACATTGACAATTTCATATGTTGGATGGAATGTTAGATCCATTTTGCTGGCCTTCATCAACTGCTGACACCTTCCATTGATTCTATCCGTTTATGGAGTCTTTGAACATAACTTTAAGTATAATGAAAAATACCAACAAATTGAAATTGTTTGGAAGCATATGAAACAAATGGATTGTATAAACAGATATGCGCCACGCGTAGTATTTTGTTAATGTTCAACCTAATGTTCAATGTAACATTTCTTAAGTAACCATTTATCAAACATAACGATATATTTACAGGGGGCTGTATTTTTTGCTTTTTATACTAAATTTTCCTTAGATTTGTTACACATACAGTATTAGGAAAGTGTTTTACAACCTTACTATTCCTGAATACCCATGGCCTTATCATTGTAGCCTTGGATCATATGAATAGCTAAATAATTGAAAAATTGGAAAAGTGAAAGTTATATAATTGTTCACCAAATATGTAACTTATATGACACACGTCTAAAATAATTAAAAATCTAAAATTCTACTGCGTGATACAGCAGATAATATTATAGATGAGTTTCGGGGATACGTCACAAAAAATCGCAAATAACCTGCGCACGCATGGTGGTTGGTACCCAGCAGGCACCCAACGTTTATTCAACGTTAGTCTAACGTTGGTTCTAGGTTTAACGTTACCAACGTAAAACCAACGTTAACTACTTACGTTAGTACAACGTTAGAAAGTTACATCAGGACAACGTTAAATTTCGTTAATTTACGTTATACTAACGTTAGTGTTACGTTAGTTTTTACGTTGTGGTAACGTTGTTGGTTGGTTAGAATAGAAGTCTTTTTTTAATTAGTATAACGTTAAATACTTACGTTAGTATAACGTTAGATACTTACGTTAGTATAACGTTAAATACTTACGTTAGTCTAACGTTAAATTCTTACGTTAGTATAACGTTAAATTTCGTTAATTTACGTTATACTAACGTTAGTGTTACGTTATTTTTTACGTTGTGGTAACGTTAGTGGTTGGTTAGAATGGATAGCATGAATTTCCGTTGAATTTCATTTATTGCAATTTGCCGTAACCACAAGCATTCGTTTAACACCTTCACTTATATTTGTTTCTTTTTCTTCTATTAGGCATGCGTAAATATTGACATAAAAATACGCTTTTCTTGTCAAGTAGAGGTAAATATCAACTTCTATGACTATTCGCTGTTTTCGTCATTTTTCTTACTTTGTTGGGATGGACACCGGGATTTGTTTATAATGACTTCAAAATTCATTACAATGTTATAACATTTTGATGTTGTTAATACAACGTAGATTAACGAAATTTAACGTTGTCCTGATGTAACTTTCTAACGTTAGACTAACGTAAGTGTTTAACGTTATACTAACGTAGGTACTTAACGTTATATTAACGTAAGTATTTAACGTTGTACTAACGTAAGTATTTAACGTTATACTAATTAAAAAAAGACTTCCATTCTAACCAACCACTAACGTTACCACAACGTAAAAAATAACGTAACACTAACGTTAGTATAACGTTTGGTGCCTGCTGGGTAGAAATATCAGAAGCATATAGCGATTCACAGGGAAAACTCTTTTAATACAAAATTATTTTACAGAGTAAACCCTTGTTTTTTCAATTTTTTTCTCAGAGAAAATCCCATGTAATTATAAATTTCATGAAACGTGTGAAAAACGTTCTTTTTCATTCGTTTTTCAACATGACAGCTAAATCAAGCGATTATTTATCTAATTTAAACGAAGAAGATGCTAAATTTTATACTGATAAACTTCGTTTGGTGTCAGGAGAAATATTACCGGATCCATTTGGCATAGAGACGTGGTCTAAAAATATCTTCGAAAAAATGCCTAATATCGGTAGTAGAGACGTTACAGAATATCTTTTAGACACTCCAAGTGCCTTTACCAAGGAATCGATCAAAGCTTACAAGTCCCTGGAAGCATATGATTACTTCATTCATGGTCACGTTCAGGAATGTTTTATTTCCCATATAAGTGATGAATGTGAATTTTGTTTTATCAAATCAGAGGTATGTATACCTGGCTAATCAAGTTTCTCACAAATAGACTAGGTATTGACTTACATTTGTCAATGTTTGTTCTCTTTTCGATTTATCGCTCTTATCCAGTCGTCTCTCCTCTTCCTTTCAAATGGTGTTTTTCCTGCTGGTATTCTGTAAAAAGCTAGTTTAGTTTCTTTTAAAAATTTATTCGAACATCCAACTGCACAACAACTAACAGGCATCACAATTATATCAATATACTGTCTTAATGTTACTCTTTCCGTGTTGATTTTCAACTAAAACATAAACTGCGCTGCATGAATGAAACCGACCATTATGCGCGCGCATGTATTCCGACAATTCGCGATGTAAACATACGCAACTCATCTATTGTGTATAATAAAACAAACTTTTTGAAACTATATTCAAAACTTTTAGTTGTATTTTTCAGTCCAAAAATAAAATTGCTATTAGTTTTTAAAATATAATCAAAACTGAAGTGCAAATAAAACGTTAAATTTATGAAATACAAACTTAAGCCAATTGTTTGAATAAAATAACATGAGAAAACCGCAAACGAATGTTCTAGTGAAATTGTTAATTACAATAACTACGTATTGTACTACATCCGATGCCGAGAATTGTTTGCCTGCAACAAAATTTCAAACAGAGATGATACACACAAAAATTCATTTGAACACTGTCAAACCTTAAAGCGTACCACATTTATCAATGGAAGACATATTTTTTTTCGAAAAGAACAATGTGCTTTGTCAGGCACCTCTTTCACCTTTTGAATCTATGAACATTCATTTTCCCATTACGCATTGTATGGAGTTTTTCCCATCTTTAAATATGATTTCAAATGTATACCTAAATGGTAGAACTTTTTGCGGGATTACAGTTGACGTTTTTATATCACTATAAAAACGTTATATACATTAAACGATATACTTAATGACAAAAGAACGTTATTCAACTAACATTAAGTTCATATATCATCAATCAAATTATCCTGGGGTCTAAAGAGTAAAAAATCTACAAAAACAACAGTATTAATTTTTGTGCACAACCATTTTGCGCATAATTTACTAACTTTTTTGATACTAATGCATTTCTGACTTTTTTTGCACGAATGCGCGAAAATTAGGACACATGAAGATTTCTACCATGACAGTATGTCTACGTTTACTTCTTCTAATAGCAAAATTTAGAATCTGTTGAGTGGTCAGAAACATGGAGCACAACCAAGATAGCACAATCTAGTGATGAAATGAGCTTGAATATTTAGGCCACATACACAGAGCAATATATTCAAAGCAATTCTGTAAATGAACAAACAATAATAAACAACACTGTTCTCTCTAAATTGTTCAATAATAAAAGTCTAACATAATGTAAATATCCTAACTATTAAAATTATATTGAATGTACTAATAAGTTGCTAGAGAAAAAAGTATTTGTGAGGAGAAAGCAAAATTCTCAAAAATGGGCAGGTGTTAGATTTTAAATTCTGAACCATTTGATATTTTTTACTTTTTCTTGCCAAGACTACTTTTTGCTATTTTTTGCTAAAATTCAGATTTTTTGCTTTTTTTATATATATATAAAAGACAGAAACTTCATGTTGAACTTTTATAAAATCTACTAAAACGTTTCCACTAGTATCCACTGGTCATCATCAGTTAAAATGAAAGACTACTTTATTCTTTGCTTTATTTTTTTCTTTATTTATTTTTTTTTTCCAGTGAGACCTCTGTATTTTTTTATGTTGGAACATCACTCACTCGTAATTGTTAGCGCAAGTTAAAAAGGTTGGATAACATTTGATCTTATTCCTTGATGGGTAATAAAATGAAAACACTACTCACCCATTTATCATATTCAACCCAATGATTTTTGTACTTCTCCCAAAACCAGCACCAATCTGTCTGCCAAATATCATCCTCACCAATACGTCCTTTGACTGATGATATAGTTGAAAGGCGACGGATTCTAACTTTTTCATTTGAAGAATAGAGCATGTACGTATTAACGAAGAGAGGAAGAACCAAATGCGAAAGAGAATAAGAGAGTACTCCAATACCACTAAAGAGATGTATCAATAATGAATAAAAGATGGTAAATGGGAAGAGGCTTTTAACAAGAATAGTTACGTGAAAAATATAGTATTATGTATTCCTTCAGAAACGACTTTCAAAAATGGTTGATTAACTGCTTAATTTTTATTTCAACCTTTCTTCAGACAGTTACTTGCAAACTTTACGCACAATACACTCTTTTTTTTTATAAGAACCATGAAATTTGAGTTGAGGCTCAACTGTTCTTATTTTTTTTCCACTTTCAGCCTCAAATTGTTCTTATTTTGTTCTTATTTTTGGGCTATTTTTACACAAAAATCTAGTTTCAAAAAGCTTTGAAGCTTCATTATCATATTCTTATGTTTACTTTTTGAACCTAGTTTTTATTCTTTTAATTTTAAACTGTAAAACTAGAATTATATTTTTCATTTTACATTTTTCAGCAAGAAAAGGAGAAAAAAAAAAAAAAAAACATTTCAAAAAAATTTTGAGCCTCAGAGCTGTTCTTAAATTGTTCTTATGTTTTGGCCATTTTGAGCCTCATTGTTGTTATAAAATTGTTCTTATAAAAAAAAAGATAATATTTTGAAGAACTTACACACTCCAAGTATTGTTGGATGGATTGCAAAATTCTTTTTCCATCTTTACATTTAAATCAGGTGGGAAGTTCAACCAATCTTCATCTTGATCACTTTTAAATTGCCACAAATAAGGGAGCTTTTCCTGAAGATGTAGTAAGTGACAAGATGTTGAGTCTTCACACTCTCCAGTGATGAATTTATGGCATATCGCTGCTTTTTTCCAAGGGTCAATAACATCTAAAATAAAGGAAGACATTGATTGTTATGTTAAATGATGAGTTTCCTTGTCTGAAAATCTATTGTAAAGAGTTTCACAATTTGCTAGGTTTTGTAATTTCGTTTCGTTGTGAAAGAATTCTGAATGAAGACAACCATTGAGAAACTTTTTGGATGAATGTAACAAAAAAGAAATTTTTGCAGTTATGGCATTAATAGAAACCAATACTGATTCTCGACACCGAAAAACATCCAAGGTCACAACAAAGATACAAATGATGAAAACATGAAAAGATTTTCACAACCAAAAAGACATGGTGATGAGCACAATACCACTTCTATTGAAAATCATCTGAATAGTTTAAGGTTGTGGGTGTTGGATTGTCACAATCCCAGCAGAGTTGACTGCCACAACATTGCAATGATGCAATTGTGTTATTTATTCTTAATCAAATTGAAAGATCATTTAAACCACCTTTCTTACCTAAAAGTTTTAAGTTGTACACTGAGTTTCAAGTTTGCAGTGATTATTACTCATTCTTATATTGGATTTATGATATTTTTTACATGATGTACACTGACCTTTAAGCATAATTCAAAGTCAAATGTTTTATTTTGTTGATTCGAATGTTTTAAATCTTAGAAACATAAAACATTCAAGTTAGCGAAGTGTTTGGGACACTTTTCATAATGGAGAAGAGGAATGAAAACCATTCTTTTGTTGAAAAAGAAAAAAAAAATAGCAAAATGTTTTCTGATGCTAAATTAGCACTGTATCAATAATTACGACTCACTTGTAAGTGTACTTTTTAAATGATATAGAATACCAAAGGATTGTTAGAAAAAGATACTTGTTTTATCATAACTTAACAACATGGTTCTTTTAAATGGAAAATTATAATAACACATAATAAAAAGCATGGTGCTAACTGAAGAATATCATTAAATTTTTCGACACATTCTTTCTTTCTTTCCGTTCTAAAGCCTGCTTCAGACCTGACAATTATGATGATGACAATGATTAAAAAAAATCAACTATCGTAATTGTCAGGTCTGACCACTCTCAAGTATTTCAAAATACCAATTTCGATACTTTTTGCCCTTAAGTTTTAACGTTTTTGTTAAAATTGAAGCATGTACCCTCACGATCTTAAAACAGTAGAATTGATGTAATAGTCAATAGGTTTTTAAATACAATACAGTCACCACGATGATAATATATAAAAAATTATTATATTTTGTCATCGTAATCATCAGGCATTTACAACGATTACAGAAGTGTTCATATCAGACAATTACACTTAATTTTAATTGTTGTAATCATCAGGTCTGAAACAGGCTTAAAAGATGGTCATGTTCTTTTATTTTGTTAATTTTCAGTTCAGTTTAATGATTTTACTTCCTCTTAAATGACTGAATGGTTTTTACAAAACTTTTAGACTTGTGCACTTAATGTATTAAAACTTGTTTTAATAACAAATTTCAGTGGCCAATTTGATGCAGCCGCAAAGTATCTCATCTTAGTGCTTAGTGTTTGAAACTTCCAGAACAAAAGGTGAAGAAAAGTTAAAAACAAAGAAGTTCTATTGGTTATTGTGCCTTGTAAGATTAATCTAAATTCATGCACCCAAATTACAGATATTCGTGCAGATTTAAATTCGCACACATTACGGAAGGTAAAATGCAGGTGATAAAACAATAAAAAACAAATTATAAACAATAGCAAAAGAGGAACAGTCTTGATTACTTAATTTTCATTATTTAATGACAGTCTTCACTTACATTATTTAATGATTTTTCTAACTTCATAAAATGATCTTTGTTTTACAGTGATGCATTAAGTTTCAAAAACTGGGTAATTCCTGCTCAATCCCAATATTTTGAATCAAATTGAATGAAGTTTTCATAAAAAATCTAGTGTTTACATGAAAAAAATTATCCTGGGAGAAAAGACGTCCAGTCCAGGTTACGCGAGATCTCCTTTCTCAAACCAGGATCTCGCTGGAAGTGGGATGTTTTTCATCCTATAAGCACACTGTCCCAGGACGTTTTATAATGTTTTAAATGCGATGGCTGTCTCATCCTGGCAAAGCTTCTACTAAATGTTTCCTCATGTAAAGGCGGGATAAAGTCATTCCGTTTTTCGTCCTGTCCTGCCAAACGTCCTGTCCTGCCTCTCAAACAGCCCTGAGATGAACAAGCAATGAAGAACAAATAAAGGATCTTCCTAATGACAGAACTACTACCACTTGGAACCTTGCCACAGGTTTTCCAACTGTGTCAGAAGAGTGCAAACCCATGCAAGCCCTATAGCCAGGACATGGGAGAGTTTTGGTGTTTTGGTAATTACCAGTAATTGCTAAAAAAATCTTAAGTTACTGGTAAAAATACTGTTAATTTGCACATATATGTTAATTGAATGTAATTATTCTAATTTAACACTGCAGTAATAATAATTATTTTGACCAACCCACGTTAATAATTGGAAGCATTTAAATACCAACGTTGGAACACCTCAAATCCATGTTAATAATTAGAGGCAAAAAATTCATCCACACTAAATAAGAAACATTTTTGACTTTTCATCTTTTTTCAAATGACTTTTTCCTTTACTAAATTTTATGAGTTCTTTTTCTTCTTTTTCTTCTTATTTTTGATCACCAATTGAACAAGATATGTGACCGTCCATGGGAAAAAACTAACAATGATTTATAGATTAATCTATATTTACCTATATTATAGATTAGATTTTATCTATAATCTATGTATAGGTAAAATTTTATCTATAATATAGATTATAGATTATTATAGATTATAGATTATCTATAATCTATAATCTATAACCTATAATCTATAATCTATAATCTATAACCTATAATCTATAATCTATAACCTATAATCTATGCAATGTCAATGCAATGTCATCCGTGTTATGCATAAACTGTTTTACGACGTAATGATCTATAACCTAATGTAAAATCTTTACAAGATATCTATAACCGAGTAGCCCATGCACTAATTATAGGAAACAAGCGATAACAACTTTAATGACTTGTGAAAATTTTACCGTTATCGCATAAAAATTTCGTTCGTTTAGTTTGTTTATGTTTTCATTCCGCCATTTTTCGGGAGTAAAAAACATGACCAGGGACGCAGGTTAATTTTTCTTTCGCGAAATATTGTCAACCTTAATCAGGCCTTGTCAGGAAGAAAAAGGGCGGCGTGCGACTACCGCACGCCTGAATTTAAAACTGCGATGATCGCACGCCATCTAATTTTTAGGCGTGTGATGGAGTGCGAAGCTTAAAAAGATTATATACATTCGTTATTGTAACGTAAAAAAACCAGCTGGCACTGTCTAGACGCAGCGGAATTTATTTAAATATTTGTTTACTTTAAAGTACCAGTTGTATATCAAAAAGGCTTTTATTAATCTTGTTCATGAAAAAGGTTTTTCTATTTATTAATCTTCTTGAAAAGAAGTTTTTGATGACGTTATCGACCACGACGAAAAGAGATACATAATTTCTTTCATGTGTTATTAAAAAAGTCGGATATGAAATTTACATTCGAAAACGTGTTTATCAATTTATATCACATCACGTTGCAGCATGTTTCGCAATACAGAAACAGAAATTGTCACCTGTCTTTGCTTATAGATATTTTTTTGAATGAAACACGTAAAATTTTTTTCTTCTCGTGCTTAAATATTTTCAAAGACAGCTGACAGCTTTTGGGAATACTATCGTGACGTCTTAAAATGAATGAAAATGAATGATCATTTTTTTCAAAACTTTTTTACGTTGTGCAGTCGATCAATGTTTGATAATGAATGAATTTTCATTTCTTTTCTCAAAAGATCAAAGATTATTTATTATACTTTGACGACCCCACTAGTCCTCTTATTGAAAGATTTATTCTCTAGCCACAGAGGACTTCAGGTTTAAACATTATCAGACAAGAAAAGTTAAGACTGCGAGAGTCAACCTTTATTGTATTGACGCCAGTCCTTGTGTTTGGGGTTCACAAGTTTAAACGTCCCCCACTTGTCTGTAAAAGATTAGGCAGACATACAAAATTTCAGGCGTGCGGTGGATCGCACGCCACATATAAAAAACGTTAAAACAGTCGTGCGAACAACCGCACGCCTCGAAGAATTTTCCTGACAAGGCCTGCTTAATAGAAGTAAAAGTTCTGTCAGAAACGTTTTTCTTGATGAAACCATCTAGGTCTTTCACATGATTTGCTATTTTCAGTGATTCTTTCAGATGAGGTCACTATTTTTCCATTTTTTTTTCTATAACCTATTCATGATTATTTGCTTCACAAATTCACTCGAACAATTCACAAAATATTGTTGTGTAAAAAAGGTCATTAATTATTTATCATATTATGTTTCTTGTTTGGAATGGAAGAAAAAGATTATGCACATGTACGTAACTGGTGTTTGTATGCATTGTGCAACACTTCGAACATCCGCTTCGAAGACTTTATTCTCAAGTGAGTAACAAAATACTCTTGAATACAATCGGATGGTTTCTACTTGAAGCATTCATTTTAATTTGGTTTTCAACAAACTGTCTTGTCAGTGAATGTGAACCAGGTGGCCAAGTCTATTTTTATTATTCAACTGATGCCACCAGAAAAAGATTTTTTAAAACATGTTTGTTCATAAACATCAAGAAAGTCGATAAGGTAAAGAAAGATAGGTTTAATAATCAAACGGAGAATAACGAGAAGTTTTAATCACTTTTTGATTAACCTTTACGCCTTGAAGAATAGCTTCTTCTTACTCTTCCTTAATACTTAAAAGTATGCTATGCTTGCGACATAATCGTACGACGTTTTGAACTTTTGTTACGTAACATGTCACAAATGACCGCCAAACATTGGATTAAAGAGCATTCTATTACTAACACAAATGACCACTCTTATAGTAAACAAGACGTTTCTCCAAGAGGCCTGGCCGAAGTAGCATTTAAATTACACCACATATAGGGCGCGGATAACTGTATACCTATACGTACATATTATAATATGGCGTATATTATGTTCCCATGACATGACTCTCTTTACCGCAAAGCAGAACTAAGGGCTTTTGAATTTTGCCTATTGATGACATAGGTTATAGTTTAGATAGAATCTATAACCTATAAATTAGATTGTAGATTATAGATTAATCTATAATCGATAATCTATAATCTATAATCTATAATCGATAATCTATAATCGATAATCTATAATCTATAATCGATAATCTATAATTATAGATAATTATAGATTATAGATTATAGATTATAGATTAGATTTATCTATAATTTCTATTGTTTTCTTATCTATAATCTATAATCTATAATCTATAATTCCATTGTTAGTTTTTTCCTGTGGACGGTCACATATAGACCTTTTGCCACCAAAATAACAAAATGTTATGGCGGCTTTGTAAAACAGTTTATGACTTGATTGATGCAGCTCAAAACTGGTTTTTGTCAGTTAGAGAAACACTTATAAAATTGAATTCCAGCCAATCAAATCTTGAAAAGGCAGTATTCAGATGGTATTACAATGATATAATGGAGGGAATAATTGTCCTCCGTGTTGATGATAAGTGTTACTGGGCAATTTTATCAATACGTAATGGAAGTTTTGTGCAAAAAATTCCAAGTTGGAAGGTAAGAAGTCAAGAAGGTAAGTTCAAAATATGTAAGATTGAAAAATCAATGGTATGAAAGTCAGTAAAGATCAATACGAAGATGAAATTCAAAGCGATGTGAAGCAAAAGCTCGATTTGATTAAAAACTTTCAATTGAAGAACTTTGTCTTCTCAGAGGTGTAATTGGTCAAATTCAGTCAGACAGTTACCTCACAACCTAGACCAGATCTAAGTCATGATGCTTTAGATCTGAGCGTAAAGAAATAAAGTAACGCTGGCGACATTTAAGAGAGCATAAATGTTCATCTTATCATTGTGCAAGCCGTATATACCAAAAAAAGAAACCTATAAAAAATAATATCGTTAATAAAACAATAGAAATGATAATATCTTTCATTCTAAGAAAATAACTATATTTTCGATATTAACGATAATAACATTAGTATATGTAATATTAAACATGTGATCATTTTTTTGTGACAAGGAAACCATTTTGCATATATTAATCTTTCTTTCGCTTGATTACAGTATAAGAAATTCAATATTAGAATTACCCTCAAGTAAAGTTTTAGAGCCCTGTGTAAACACAACTTTCAGACAAACTTTCACATAAACTTCATAACAAACTGAAGGAAACAGGTAATATTATATTTAAACGAAGGTGAGTAATTCAAAAGAGAACTTTTGCAACTCGTCAAGTCGACGTTAATTCATCCTACATTCATCCTTCATCCCAATGTTGAACGTGAAAACATTATGGACAAAATGACAGAAATCAATAATGATCACTGAAAACAATGCGATCAATTTAGTTAAGGGTACATCTCCACCCAGTGCAAGTGGAATGTCTTTTGAAAGAATAATGATAAAGGTTTTGCTTTCGAAAAAAAAACTTTAATGTGTCTTTAGTGTCTTTAATAATGTAAAGTTTTCTCCCAAGAGCTTATGGAATGGCAACCCGGCAAACAATTCAGAAAAAAGAATTATAGCAGACGATTTCTACTCGTGCCTGTTTTCGAACCAACTGTATCTTTAATCTCCAAATGAATTTATATATCTGAACCAGCTAATTAAGTTCAATTTTGCTACACGGGTGCTACCTGTAAATGTACATTTCAAAATAATACATTACCAAATCGAATAACACGGTATTTTAAAGTGGCTTTTCAGATTTGTGCTGAAGGTACCGGAATAACAAATGAAATAAAAGTGCTTTTTGGAAAGTTGTTATTTCTAGAAAAATATGTCCGCTCGTCATAATTGAATGAATCAGAGTTTATCATGTCATGAACAAGTGAGTTTGTTTTGAATTTATTGCTATTTGGCGAAATAATAATTAAATCAGTTATTTTAGAACTTCATAAAAGGACACACGTATGTGAAATGTATAAACAAACGTCTTGAACAAAACTTTTTAACCATAATAATGGTAATCTGTGCTCTTACCATATTAACGATATTAACTATAATAACATTAATCTATAGTTCCATTTACAATATTAACGATAATAACAATATTAATGTTAATATCGTTTGTTATCAAAATCCCCTGGAACTTCACACACACTTGAACTTTTTAACAATATGAACTTTTTGCATTTTCTCTCTCTACACTAACCATATTCATCTTTCTGCATAAGCAAGAAAGACTTTAAAACCGTCCGTGTTTTTTTTTCAGTTTATTTTTTTCACATTGTCTAAACCTTGACATAATTTTGAAGCATTTCGTGTGCTTCGTTATATGAAATTGGATCTCATATTGAATCAACTCAGAGAGCAACAAAAAGTGAAGTTTTACTTTTATACTTATGAAAAGCAATGAAAAGCGAAGTATTTTTGGTATTTTACACTTACTCGTGAAAAAATAGACCTTAATTATGATTTTGTTGTTGTTTACGTCTCACACTTCAAAGCTCTCTAAAGTTAATAACATTCATCAAAGAAGTTCTTTTTATTTTAACTTTAGTGAGTGAAACATTTGTGACTGTCCAAGGGATTTTGATAACAAATGATAAAATGTTTAACAACGTTTAAACGTTTTTCATTTTGTTGAAAAACATCTTTTCATTAACGAAAAAACGCTTTCTTGTTATGTGTGCAACGTTTTCATGAAAAACGTTTTTTTACAAATGTTTAAACGTTTTTACATTAAAATGTTTAATCTATCCTGCAAACGTAAACAATTTTATTTGAAGAAGTTTCTAGCGGTTTGTTTATACATTCGTATGCGCCATTTTTGAAAAGTTCTTTATTAAAACTAGTTATAATTAAAATACTTTTCATCTTTTACTTCATAATTCTTTGATTTAAATATGCATTTGCAGGTAACACATGTAAGTATATTAGAAGTATACTAGAATACATTGATTACCTGGTTCTCATTCATTTAAAGATTAAAGAAACAACAGCCTTTCCGACGTTTCTACATAGCAACTGTCCGTTATCATTCTATTGATTCTATAGTAGAACAAATTTGATAGAATTGCCATTTTAATCCTTGGGGAAAAGTTTTATGTCTATTTTCGTAAAGATGTACTTTCACTCGGTGAAAGTCGTTGAAAACGGCTGATCTTTATAGAAACAGAACTGGCAAAAACTTATAATTACTCTGTTATAAGAGACATTTCACTTTCACTAAGTGAAGATGCACTCTTAATCAAATTGCTTCACAATATTTTTATTTATCTTTATGGACTGAGATGAACTGATGAATGATGTGCGTGACTGAATCAAAAATCATTACGCTCATACCCACGACCACAGCGATTGATATGGAAACCGGCCTTTAGTTCCGTCTTCCTAGCTTAATAGCTGCCAAAGTAACTGCTTACCGACTATGAGTGAAAATGATTATTGAGTTCAGTATCTGGTCTTCCTTTAAGAATTTTGAGATTTAAATATCGTTTTTTAGGTTCTTTTTGAACTTTCTTAACTTTATGTTTACTGTGGAGCAACCTGAAAGTAAAAAATTCAAGTTTTAAAACAATAAAACGTTTTTAATGTTACTGCATAAAACGTTTTAAGAAAAGTTTAAACGTTTTCTCTTTTGAATTCTTGAAACGTTCTTAAATTTTGGTAAAAACGTTTTATCATTTTTATCAAAACGTTTTCTAACGTTTTTCCTATTGTTTTTACAATGTTTTTAACGTTTTTCAAAAAACGTTTTATCATTTTGTTATCAAAATCCCCTGGAACGTCACATATTATAAAACGTTTAAACGTTTTCTCTTTCGAATTATTGAAAGGTTTTAGAATTTTGGTAAAAACGTTTAAACGTTTTTATAAAAACGTTTTCTAATTTTTTTCTATTGCTTTTGCAACGTTTAAACGTTTTTTTGAAAAATGTTTTATCATTTGCTATTAAAATCCCCTGGACAGTCACATTTAGATATTTGTACACATTTGTATTGTATTTGTACACATTTCTTGTTTCGAATCAAAGTTTAAAATGCAGTATTTCTGATAGATTTTTCACTTTCATTTTACTTGTTTCAGACTCATCTTCATCGTACCACTCGAAGCCTGACGACGAAAGTATCAACAGTCCTTTGCAATATTGATAAAAAATTTAAAACAAACATAGTATACTTCCATAAAATGATTTATCTGAATTTATAATTTCATTTTACTTCTTTTAATAAAGTTCATTTGTCTTCTTACATATGGTCATTCGAAAAATTAAATTTTGATATAAATGAGGTATCCATTCTTCCAGTTCAGGCATTATGGATATTTCTATGGCTTGAAGAAAATAGTTTCTGGTGTTTTTCATTAGGCTTTGTTTACACTTACAAACCTATTTTAAATGTAAATTATATTATAACAATGCCTAGGAGATAACAAAGGGTAATTAAGTATGCAGAATTTCAAATGAAGTTATAAGTTAAAATATGTGACTCACCAGGGAATTTTGGTAACAAACAATACTAAAGTAAATCGTCATTTACGTTAATGGAATAATGAATTAGCGCAATTATTATTGTTTTTATCGTTAATATCGTTAATGGAATTATGGATTAACGTAATATCGTTTTTATCGTTAATATCCTAAGAGCACAGATTACTGTTTATCATATATAAGTAAAAAGTTCAAGTTGTTTGTTAATACATTTCACATACGTATGTGTCGTTTTAAGAAGTTCTAAAATAACCGCGGTGCAAATTTAGTTATTATTTCGCCAAATACATAGCAATAAATTCAAAACAAACTTGCTTGTTCATGACATGACAAACTCTGACATATTTTTCTAGAAATAAAAAGTTTCAGGAAAACATATTCCTGTACCTTCTCCACAAATCTGAAAGCCACTTAAAATACTATGTTATTTGATTTGGTAATGTATTATTTTGAAATGTACATTACAGGTAGCACCCGTTTGAGAAGGTTTGCCATTCTATAATCTCTTGGGAGAAAACGTTTACATTATTCAAGACACATAACATTAAAAAAAATTTTCAATAGCAAAACCTTTATTATTCTTATTTTGAAAGACATTTCACTTGCATTAGGTGGAGATGTACCCTTATCTAAATTGATCAAATTCCAAAATTTCTAGTGATTATTATTGACTTCTGTAACTTCATTATGATGTTTTTAGGTTCAACATTTGGATGAAGGATGAATTGTTCCTAACATAAGCATAATGTTTACTTGAGGGTAATTCTAAAAGAATTGAACTTCTTATGCCAATAATCAAGAGTTACAAAAACTAATATTACGCCAAAAGGTTTCCTTGTCACAAATAAAAGATCACTTACATAAACTTAAGTTACTTTCGTAAATATCAAAAATATAGTTATTTTTTTACAATAATAAGGTTAACTTAAATAAAAGAACAATAATATCTAACAACATTTTCGTGAATAATTAACGCTAATATTGTTTGTTATCAAAATCCCCTGGAATGCCACATATTTCTTTTGTATTATAGTGAGTTTTAAATGCTGCAAGGTTTTCCCTTACCGCTCTCGTTATCAATTAATTTACCATTTTGTTACATTTTATAGTATTTCCACATTGATTGAATCTTGAGAGAAATTGCATCTAAATACATGGAAAAAGCCTTATGCCTGCTAAGGATCTAGTTTAGAACTTATTTTTATTATTATTTTTTATTATAACAACTCTAAAAAACCAAACACAAGAAATCCCATTCAATTTTCATTCTTCAACACAACAGTAACCACCTGCAAAATTATATTGCAATAAATTAAACAAGTGTAAGAGACTTACTGGTTTCTTCAAGAACTCCTTTCATCTAAAGAAAAAAACCTTCACATAATAAAAACATTACCCCACCTGCAAAAATCATGAGTCAATAAAGTGTGTTGTTCTGCATATTTTTGCACATATTAATTTTCGCACACAAAAAAAATAAGTATATTGTAAATTAAAAGAATATCCTTTAATAATCTTTGCCAAGAATGGGAAGTCTATCATGGGTCATAGGGCTAAAGTTGAGCCACACTTAACAGCATCCCATTTTAGGCAAATTCCATGTTTGTTTACATTCTGATTGGCAGCAACGAAGGAAAGCACAGAGCTTCTCAAATGATATCTGGAATCGTTTAAAGCAAAATTAGTACACATGAAAACTTCTACCATTAACATATTTTAGAAAATTTCTACACAACACATCTAAACAGACAATTTAAGAGCAACAGATATATATTGTAGGTACCTTATTCATTAACTGGTATGAATCATGCTTTAATCTTTTGAATACATAATTTTGTCTCTTCACTTTACTTTTTTGTGGTTGTTTCTTCACTCCAGTCACATAACTGCTGCTAAAGAATCCAAAAATATCTTAAATAAGCAGACTTATACATTCAATGCATATACATGTGTTGAAGCAAAATACCTTATTCCAAGAAATTAATGTGCAAGGAGTTTAACAAAGCTGATGCAGTTATGTAAATTCCATGAGGAAAAACACATGAACACCAGTTTAAGAGTCAGAAATCAGAAAGTATACTCATGAAATTTACATCTTATGATATTTGCTTTAAGGAATTATGGTATACATGAAATTAACAGAAGTTTTAAAAAGCACATTAATTAGATGGCACATTAATATCTTGGGAAAAGGTTTTCTTAACCTACAGGCCAAAAGAGGATCTACATCACCATGGTCAAAGCAGCCTTTCAGTGATGTCGATAAAATTTTCTTTTATAATAGATGGCAAATATGTCTTATGAAAAAATAAATCATATTGAAAAAATTCTTTTACCTTTGGACTTCATCGGAAGTACGTAATTTCGTTGTTGGTCCCATTTGATACAGATCAATAATACATAATCCAGTTACATATAAACTTTGTATACTTTTTATAAGTGTCTTATCAAATTATCATCCAATCTTGATGATCAATGTTTTTACTCAAAAAAGTGGATTTACTCTAAACAAAAAGTAATATAAAGAGTGAAAATTGATTTGCTAGCAGATAATGATAGAATGCATTTTCATAATTTCGAAAAAGTATTGTGTACGAGGCTTGAAAATTATATATAACAAAAAACCCCAAAGGTATTAGTCGGCAAAAACTTGTAAGCTAATATATATATGCTTAACATTATTGGCTAATTTCATCATTATGAATGATAGTTCTGAACTATTACCCCTAACAATTTGTGGAGTAACTAGTTTCTCGAAAATCCTAAAGCTCTTATCATAAATGCATTCTAATTGACTATCCACAATAAGAAATTGATAAAATTCCCATCAACTGTTTATCTTTGCTAGCGTAACAAAAATTCTAGGAAATCCATTGTTTGTATTTGATTGATTAATAATTTATAATCAATAATGGCAGACGATTTCACGGGCAACAAAGGCCGTTTTACTCTTCTGAAAAGTTTTTCGCAAAAGAAAGAACCGTTTCTTTAATAACACGAAATTTGAGTACATCTTCTTTATATCTAGGGTTTTGTTATTGCAGGGTTTTTTCAGAATTCCTATATTTTTCACACCTTTATTTCTTATATCATAATCTGCCAGTTTCCGCTATGAGCAGTTCCTCAGTGAACTTTCTCTCTCATCGCTTATCCCAAACAAAATAACTTCTGTCTTGTGGTGAGAATGTTAAACCTAAGCATTTCCATGAAAATAGGTCACAAATGGGGTCAAACTTCCTTAATTCGAACTCTCGTTAGATTGAACGAATTTCATTGACCATTCTCATATTATTTCGTAGTAAATGAAGCTCTGTAAATCGAAATTGTCGTAAATCGGGCGTTTTTGGGTCACTCAGATGTTCGAATTAGTGAGAGAGCAGTTTACTGTACGGGAAGTAGCTACTTTCTCGTAAACAATGAGTTTAAGCTTTTTTTACTTTGCAATTAAAATATAATCGAAAGGTGTGAGCTTTTTTCAAATCTGCTGCCAATAGTGTCATAATGCTCCATAAAATTTCACTGATAGCCCAGACGTTAAAGGTAAAGTAAAAGACATCTTAATACACATTTTGAATATAGTTACATTTTGATACATATAATTAATATTATTCTTTTAGCAATACAAATGCAATTGGAAAAATTATGCGAAAGAAAGGATTTTTGAACACGTATTTCATTTCTCACATTCAAGCACAAGCAAGCAAGAAATACATTACAACCGCTTTGTTTTTGGGTTTCTGCGTAGCAAAAAATATTTTGCGATCGTCTTTGTTTTTGTTCGTTTTTTTCTTCTTGCCTTTCCTAATAATTGAAAATCATGTTGAAATTATAGATTTTGACTGCTTTTATAGGCAATCTAGAGGTAGTATTTTTCAAAAATTTTCTTGACGCATCGGCCACACCCATGGTGGGGCCACTTTCGATAATAGAGATTTATTGAACCCCACCCAATATCCTTATTGCAGTAAGTAAATGTGGTGGTAAATTCAAGTGGAAGAACTTTTCATACAAAAACGTTGACAATCTGAACTCAAATTCATGTCGCTCGAACAGTAGGTTTCCACATTTTCATCAACCTCAGGTAAAATGTCTGCGAAGCTATCTTGAAAACGAATGCACGGAACTAGATCTATCAAAACGCCTGTATGTCCATAAAACATTGAAATAGAAAAAACTGGTGATTGTTCAGTTACACTTGAATGGTCATGTATCCGCCTTTTATCGGCATTTTGGTTAAGGTACTTGACAACACCTTCAAACAGAAACTCGGTGACTGCTTTAACATTAACCTCATTACCACCGTTGATGTATGCATTCTTTGAAGAGCGTAAATGCAATGTGCCAAAATTAGGATTATAAGCGATGAAAAGCATTTTCTCTTACAGCAGCAAAATATTACTATGGCCAGTGGACAATATTTATGCAAGATTGATGATAATATAGCATAAAATTAAACTCGTATCGGGGACCAACACGCAATTTCAAGAAATAACTTCCACATTGACGCAAGTGCCAATAAGGAAATTGTTGTGAAACAGTTTTTGTTCAAACAATCACCATCATTTTTCCTTGTCCCAATTGAATCAAAGGCACTGAATATTCGTTTTTTACTAAAGAATAGTCAGTTTATCGTCACCAGTATTGCTAAATCTGAAATTAGTATAAAAGTTTGTTGCCATTCCAGATAAAGAGGGTATCATGCTTATACCTTTGTTACATAGTATTCACTTTAAATAGTTTATGCTTATGTGTTTAGCAGTTAGCTCAATTCTTACACTTTCTTTTGTTTTTCATTCTTTTAAATAACCTCTTTCTTCTAATTTGTAACTACCATTTTGTCTATTTCATATTTTACTATAAGTACCTCACTTTGGTTGTTAAGTAAGTTGCTTATTAGACTTTAAGCAGAGCAGTTGTGCTCTTGCATTTAGCAAAGCTTGTTTGAGTAAGCTATCATATAATTGGATTACATTGTGACATTTTGTTCAACACATCTACTTGCTTGTGGCTGCTTTATCCATGATAGATTGAAATTCAGTAAATTATGTTTATATAACTTGACATATACAGTTTGCTTGTTTGCTTTTCGTTATCCCACCCCTTTCAGCCATTTTGTTTATATTGTCTACTATTTTCTACTTCTACTTTGATCATTTATCCAGTTCTTTGGTTAGATTTCTCTCATCCATTTTAGTCCTTTAATCTATTTGTGTTATGGTCTATGATTATTTTATATATGTATTATATATGTATTATATGTATTAAAGTGTATTTTTCTTGAAGCCTTACTTTCAAGTGTGGAAATATATCTATTTGCAAAAGGCAGTCACATAACCAATTAAGCACCTGCATCTAACTTATAATGTTATTGAATTTAACAGGGATTTTTTTTAAAAAAATTGTAACTACTGTATTTCAAAGCATATAGTTTTTGATACAATGACATATAACATAGAACTAGGACCCATATATTTGTTAAACAATATCAAAAGCATGTTCAATTAAGCGATTTTTGCAAGTTCTACTAGTTCCATATCGTCGATTTTGTTCGCAACATGGCTGGTCTGCAGTGATCTCGTTCCGCGAATGCATAATATCATTAATAACGAAAATGACAATTTCGTGCGTACGAATGAAGTCGCGATGGATTTTGAGACATTTCGTTTTTCACCGATCATCTCTGTCAATCGACTATAAAATACTTAACATTCTCTGCCCATACCTCCGTTAACGTTGAATACCAATGGCGTGAAACTTCCATTTTCAACTTGCAACACACGTTCGTTGTACTGTTCTTTCTTCTACTCTTCATTCTTCATGAAGCTCTTATGTATGTTATTGTTCCTGTATCGCAGAGCGTTATGGTCAAAGACCCTAACGTCGCAAAATACTCGTTGACCAGGACTCCAAAAACCTACAGCACTGTTGCCAAGTCTCGCTTCGTTTCCGACGTTTGCTGTCTGTTCGTTGAGTTTTTCTCCAGAAAGTTTGCTTAGTTGCGGCACTTTTCTTACGTCTTTGCAGGCTTCACTCGAAAGAGAAGCAGTGATATATCTTACTTTGTTATGTCGTAGTGAAAGAAATTCACCCTTTTTGCAGGATAGGGCATGCTGCACATCAAGTTTCTGGCCACAAGCACATTCCACTTCTTATCTTGGAATGACCCAATTGTATCTAAGTCTCAAAGCATCCCAGAATTGATCCTTGTAATCACAATGGTCAAGTTGTAATTGACTTCTATCGGTTTGTTAACTAGTTACTTATTTCAGTGTGCTGATTTGTGTCATTGCTTTTAAGTTGCTGAGAATCCATTCGTAATCTTATATCATTCAGCAGTTCTTCATTTGTTTTCATTCTGTTTTCTGATCTCGAGTTTAATATCAGAGGTCTTCATTTTTCGGATGTATTGCTCTTGATCGAGAATACTTCTGGACATTATCTTCGTACCAAGCCCGCCAAGACGTGGAGGTAATGATAACAAGATTCTTTCGTCATTATTTCAAATATGTCCACCCGTTAAAGCCGGTAATAATGGCGCACATCATCTTCAACTGGATTTAAGTACTTTTTAAATCCTTTTATTGTTCTAATGAAGTACGTGTATTTGCTTTGGAATCCATTTACATAACTGGCAACTGGCATTTAACAGGGATTCAGTTTGTTAATTTCTTAATCCATGATAATAATTCCTATCTTTGCATCTCAGGTTATTTTCATATTTTAACTGAATTGCTGTCTTTAGATTTATTTATAATATTGTCTTGGAGTAGAGCAGTTTGGTTTGAACCAGCCTAAGATGTGGGTACAGGGGAGTATTTTGGATTGTAAATAAGAACATATATTGGCCTAATCACATGAATGTAAAACGCTCGTTCAATAAGCAGGAAATCTTGACAATGTCTTACTTTACTACATAAAGCTAATTATTGATGATGATGAAGATGATGATGATGATGATGATGATGGCTGTAATAATGGTGGTGATATAGAAGGAAATGCAAACCTTTTTTTCGCCAAGTAATTCTTTATAATATTCCGTTTTAGGTGCTAATGTACAATTATTCTGAGCCATTTTGTTCCAATCATCAAAGTTTGCTCTTGTGTATAAGGAATTTTTGATCTGCTTTTAGCTTCCAGGAAGGCGAAGGCCATTCCGAAACCTGTGACAAAACAACAAATGCCTGTCTTTGATAACTTTAATAATGAAAGGTAAATGTTTTTGATATTGTTTCTTTCCTAGCCGTGATATATTTTCCATTTATGTTTGTAATCATCCAGTGTTTTGTATCTCTTACTACTAGGCTGTAGCTCAAAAGAGAAAGTCAACAGATGATCCCAGTGGTAGGGGACTAGTACTAGTGTATATAGTTACTTGTTTCTAAGTAGTTCATAAATAAAGTAGTTTAATCAGAAAGTTTAATAGTTTACAAACATTATCTTTAGATGTTTTTTATAGTATTTTCTTATGGAGTTCTCAATAAAATATGTGAATACGTGTCAACTCAAGCATGCCAACTATTATCAAAATTATATAACAGGGATGAAGCAAGACATTTTGAGTTGGGGAGGCCAAATAAATCTTTATTATCGAAAGAGGCCCCACCATGGTTGGGGCCGATGCACCAAAAATTTTTTTGAAAAATACTACCTCTAGACTGCCTATAAAAGCAGTCAAAATCTATAATTTCAACATGATTTTCAAATATTAGGAAAGGCAAAAACAAATTTCTCATAATTGACAAAAAAGTACGTCCTTGTGGAAATTCCAAGTGCAGAAGAGTATACACCAATGCTACCTAGAATAGACTCAGCAGCTGCTTCAATAATCAACTTCCCAAGTCAACAGCAAGTATGGTTCATTATCAACCTTAGCCTCTGCATGAATTTCAAATTACACCAATTTGACATATACTTTTATTTTGACACCAAAATACGGTTTACTGTTTTCGGGATTTTAAAAGACTGTAATAATGAAGTTGCTATTGCCCATAACCAAAAAAGATTGATGCAAAAGATTACAAGTCAAGAAGCCCAAGAAACTGTAGTTGTTGGTGATAAGAGAGAGAGAGAGAAAATTGTCAAGGAACCTGTTAATTCCGATATGTGAAAGCAGACTGGAATGTGGAAGAAAATAAATATTCATATGTTTTATATACGCATATAACAAAGAAAATTCATTGATCACCAAACACGATCAACAAACATCTGTGTTGTTTGCTTTTAACTTGTGAATAGTCTTAAAGCTACTGTTACACTGTCAGCTTATAGCATAATTCTTGTGTGTTTTTATATTAAGAAGTTTTTGCAATTAAATCTAAGAAACGCAAGTTCGGATATTCTTAAAACGTTCTACTAAATATAATATATATAAGATAAGATATAAGAATTAAGTAGTTACTACTTAAAAATGTTCTGCGTAACTAAAAGATCTTTATTAATCAAGTTCATACGTTTGATTCGCTTCTATAAAAACGTAGCTAGTTATAAAAACTATGTGGGATTTCCGACGTTTGCAAATAGTCGGAAATCGAATTTCTTAACGATTCCGGACGAAAGTCATCCATGCGCAGAAGCGCATGCGCAGTAATTACACATATTTAAGGCGTTTCAAAATTGAGAATTTTCTCTCGCATTGTATTGTAACGTAAGGTTCGTCAAACTAAACATGAACGAGGAGCTAGCCAAGACCATCCAAGATGCTGTTAAGCAGGCAGTTGGCGAAGTTATGGAAATACAACACAATTCCATGGATAAAATGAGAGATAGATTGGAAAGAAAACGGAAGCACGACAATATTTCGTTTGACAACGCTGGAAATAAAGATCAGTATCAGCACAACAGAGACGTTCTGGAGACCCTCAACGAGGTAGATAGTCATTTAGAAGACAAGAATATCGAAGAAGCTAAAAGAGCATTGGAAAAAGAAAGATATTGGGAGTTTGAGGAGGACGAACAAGTCTCAGTTGCGGGAAAGATTCAAAAACACGTTTCTTATTGGGAAGAAAATTTAAACGCTCCACCATTCGTTCTCGACGTAGTCAAAAATGGATACAAACTACCATTCATCTCGAAACCCCCACCATTATATGCTAAAAACAATAGTTCTAGTCTGAAGAACAAAGATTTTGTATCAAAATCAATCACAGAACTTCTCCAAAATGACTGTATTCAAGAAGTCGATTATCTCCCACATTGCGTCAACCCCTTAACAGTAGCTGAGCGAAATTCGAAATTGAGACTTGTCCTGGACCTTCGTCACGTAAACAAGTACTTGGACGTAGAAAAATTTAAATACGAAAATTTGAAAACAGTTTCAGATTTATTCAACAAAAACGAGCATATGTTTACATTTGACCTGAAAAGCGGCTATCATCACGTTCCAATTCACAGCGAATTTTTTACATATCTGGGTTTCTCGTGGGAGTTTGATGGCAAGCTGAGATACTTTGTCTTTAAAGTTTTACCGTTCGGCCTGAGTACCGCTTGTTTCATCTTTACGAAGTTGATGCGCCAACTCGTTAAAAAGTGGAGGTCAGAAGGGATTAAAATTGCGATGTATCTTGACGACGGCATAGGAGGCAATATTCTGAAACCAAGCGCGATAAAACAACGAAACGTGGTGGTCGCTGATATAATTTCTGCCGGGTTGACTATCAACATCAAAAAATCATCTTTGGAACCTGAAACAGTAAAACAATGGTTAGGTTTTATAGTTAACACTAACAAGATGCTTATCTCTGTACCATCACAAAAAATCGAAAAAGTAATAAGGCTTATTAAGGAAATTTTAAATTTTGACTTTGTCACCACAAGATCCATCGCAAAGGTCGCCGGTTACATCATTTCAATGTCTATCGCCATTGGTCCCCTTACAAACCTTTTTACACGTCAATTGTATAAATTTATCGAAAGCAGAAATTCCTGGGACGGCTATAGGCCTCTAACATTTGAAGTTAAGAGAGAATTAAATTTTTGGAAAAACAACCTAGAACGCTCAAACGGATTTGAGTTCAAAACAAAGCCTGAAATTACAAAAATATGTTATACCGACGCTAGTGAATACGCCTATGGTGGATACGTTGTAGAAAAGCTAGAAAATATTATTGCTAAAGGATCTTTTTCGAACGCAGAAATTACTTCAAGTTCAACTTACAGAGAGCTTCTAGCAGTCAGAAACGTTCTCCAGTCTTTCTCAAGCATTTTAAGAAATCAAAACGTGCAGTGGGTTTCTGACAACTTAAATGTTTCACGCATAATTAATTCTGGTAGTACAAAAGAACATTTACAGAATCTAGCAATGGAAATATTCAATTTTTGTATTCGTCACAATATTCGCATTTATCCGTCCTGGGTCCCAAGGGAGCAAAATGTTTTAGCTGACAGAATATCAAAAGCTTTTGATACAGATAACTGGTCAATTGACGACGAAACTTTTAATTACATTCAAATTAACTTTGGTTTATTCACAGTTGACAGATTTGCCGATAATACGAACACTAAATTGGAAAGGTTTAATTCAAAAGTTCATTGTCCAAATTCAGAAGCCGTAAATGCTTTTACTTGTCAATGGAAAGACGAATTTAATTGGCTTTGTCCACCAATTTACCTAATAGGAAAGACGCTTCAACATTTGAGAGAGTGCAACGGTAGAGGAGTATTGTTTGTCCCGATGTGGAAGTCGTCTTATTTTTGGCCTTTGCTGACAACCAACGGCATAGATTTTCTTCCTTTTGTGAAGCATTATTTAATTGTAGATCCCTATTTTTTTAACCGTACGACAATCAAATCTGTTTTTGAAGGATATGCCAAATTTTATTCCTTAGCTTTGTACATAGATTTTTCTCGCTAAATATATTGAAAGTACAAGTATAGCTACTTATAATAATAATAATAATAAAAAAAAAAAAAATCAAAAAAAATCGGGATTATTGGGTTAACTGATCAGATTGTTATACAATATCTATGCAAACATAACTTCTAATAATTCATTATTTTCTTTTTCATCATTCAATACTAAATCCTGTTGGGAATCACTGTTGGTTATTGTTGCTGTCGTGGCAATCATATCAATATAATATTTACTGGCCCGTTAATGTCTGTGTATGCTTAACGTGGCATTATAATCAATCTTGTCCGGCCCGTTGGTGTCTGTGTGTGCACGGCGCGGCATTATAATCAATATTTACTGGCCCGTTGGTGTCTGTATGTGCACGGCGTGGCATTATAATCAACGTTGCTTCGTACGAAGAAATTTTCAACAGGTATGTGAGTATTGATAGTTTTATCTCCAATTTTCTTAGACTCCATATCGTGTGGAATTTGGGAGAAATTAGACGAAATCGAAAATCCCCACTTAAGAGAAGTCGCATCTTCACTTCCGAGTCTCATAAAAGCTGCTCACGCAGACTCTACATTACTAAAGTACAAACCAGCATGGAAGAAGTGGATTAGCTGGTGCACCAAATTCCCTGAGGTTAATCCGTGTCCTGCAGACCCCTTTTACGTCGCTATTTACATCAACGATATTGTTTCCAATAACGGGAAGATAGGTACGGTCGAAAGTGCAGCTTTAGGAATTCGATGGGGACATATTACCTCCGGTCAAAGAACTCCTACAGACAGTCCATTCGTAAAGTTAGCCATAGAGGGAGGGGAAAGAATAATCACAAGCAGGGGAAAGACGAAGAACCAGAAAGAACCAATCAGTTTAGACTTATTGAAGGAAATTATTGAAACTTACGGGTCTTCAAATAGTTTGATCAATTTACGCTTTCTGACCATGTGTGTTCTGGGGTTTTCCGGTTTTCTTCGCATAAGTGAAGCATTAGAACTTAAAATAAAGGACATATCTTTCGAAACAAAGGCGTAAAGCTGTTTTTAACCAAGTCAAAAACAGATCAGTTGAGAGAGGGTCACATCGTCCACATTGCAAAAACCGATTCAGAATTTTGTCCAGTCGCGTGGCTCAAAAGATATCTGTTGTTATCAACACTAAAAGACCAACCAGAAGCCTTTTTATTCTGCAGGCTAGCTAAAACTAAGATTGGTCATAACACTATCGGAAAGTATCCAATATCATATACAACCGCCTATGATTCTTTTAAAAAGTATCTTTCAGATATCACAAACGAAAGGTCATTTAGTCCACACTCTCTCCGGTCAGGAGGCGCATCCGAGGCAGCCAACAACGACGTTAGCGATAGATTGATATCTAAACATGGCAGATGGAAATCTAAGAAGAGCCGAAACAGATATATCAAAGATGGTACGAAGAACAGGTTTAAAATCACAAAATTGCTCGGGCTTTAATGTCGCAAATAACAAATTTGAGGAATAACATCGTAGCTACTACAGTAACTTTTTTCTTCTCGTGTTCCAAATACAAGAAATCCATTGGCTCCGAAAAATTTTAACTTTGAAACTTCAGTGGCTTTTCTTTTCCTGCACTGACCTTTAGCTGAATCTGATGCATTTCGCTCCCTACACTTAGCTTTGGCAGAATCTGATGCATTTCTTTCCCTACATTTAGCTTTGGCAGAATCTGATGCATTTCTTTCTCTACATTTAGCTTTGGCAGAATCTGATTCATTTCTTTTCCTACACTTCGCTTTAGCAGAATCTGATGCATTTCTTTCTCTACATTTAGCTTTAGCAGTATCTGATGCCTTTCGTTCTCTGCATTTTGCCTTTTCATTAGCAGTTCTTTTTCTTTTCCGATCTTTTGCCTTAGAATATTCATTTTGAAGATTTTCTATAATACCATCTTCCAAAATGTTTTCAAAAGGTACAGACAAATCAGTTTCATTAACATATGTGGAAATCAAATAATTTTCAAGGTCAGTTTTTGTTTTAAATTTCAATAATGTTGAGAAACCATTAGCAGTTGACTGACCAAATATATCTTTGCTATGTGAATCAAATAAAAAGTAAAATTTTTTTGTCCAAATTACAGAAATGCAATAATCTTTTATAAAAAAACTTAACAAACCACTTCTGTTTTTCAAAAATCTTAAAAATATATGGCTTACCAGCAAAGTTATTTGTTGTGGAAGTTCTGTAGCCATTAAGTAGTCTTCACTATTCAAGGATTTATATAGGTCATCCCCTTGCATGACAATGAAATCCAAATCATCAGCATTCCATCGTCCAATATGTTTTATTGCTGAAACACAGATTGAAATCAAAGCACAACATGAACACTGCCTGCCAGCTGTGCTACCAAGCATTGCATCTGCTTGATTAAACCTGCCTTGGACTGAAGTCTCAATTCTTATATTTCCCTTAGTCAATGGTGACATTGTTAATTCAGTGATAACACGGCAAGGCAATGTGACTGATAAAACTTATTAATTGCACTAGCAAACCGAATAAGAAGCTGTTATATAGAAAGTAGACTAATATAAATGGCTGCAAAAAATAATTGATGTGAAACAAATGTAATCAAATAGGTGCTTGGGGAAAGCACAGAATGAATGGTGCTTGGACAAACGCACAGAGCGAATGGTGCTTGGGCAAAAGCACAAAACTAAAGGTGCCTATAACAAAGCACAAAATAAAAGGCGCTTCTTTTTGCGGAGTGTAGCTTTTTAGCGGAACGGAGCTCATTTGGCAAGATCAAATATTGTCATCAAAATACTAACAGAGAGATGCGTTCGGCTGCCGTCAATCGCTGAAATTTCTTACAGTGCATACCAAAAATCAAAATTTTCTCGCTTACCTTTAATTTTCGCAAATTGTGATATAGATATTTATATGATTGATCAAGTCCAAAAGTGTTCAGTGTATTGCCTTAGGGCAAAATTGTCGATCTATACGGTAGCGGGCAGGCCAAAGTGGTTGCATTTAGAGTCAAGTAGACATTTTTTCCCCGGGAATGCTGCTCTGAATGCTCTGAGGTTTGTTATGAAATTCAAATTGGGAAACTGGGAATATACCTCCTATCCTTTACGATAACATTCATTGTAAGTTGAACATTTATAGATGAGAATATTGCTTGTTAATACTTTTGAAAATTTAAATTCAGATCAAAGCTTCTGAATGTTGTGCATCTATGCTCACAAGCTGTGAATCTGAGCTCTGAGGAGACTTGATAGAGGGATGGAGGAAAAAGAAAAAACTGTTATTTCTTCTCCATTCCTTTTACTACTATCTTTAAGCAATGTTTATTCAACTTGATGTTGTATTTTGATCCACTTAACTGTGTTTTTATTACCACACACAACACATAAACATAACAAGACATAAAAGTCCAATGATGATGCTAAAATTTAATGTATGATGCTCGCTTCTTAGTGCGCAGTGACACCATTTGTTGCCCCACAAAATTTTATTCATAATAGGTCCTTTAAGAGATTTACCTACCCATTTTGAATTCTTATTGCAAGCTTATTATTGTCCATGGGAAGTGATTTGCATGTTTCGTATGTAACTTCATGCTGAAGAGAGAGAATGTAGTAGTGGTGAAGAAAAAAGTGGCTTTGATAATTTCTAATGTCTAAATTAATGAGACATCAAAACAGTAAACATCATCATGGAATTTGTCTATTTAAAATAGTACAGTGTTATCAAATTAGACTGCTTAACAACAAAAAATGTATATAGACAATATTTTATCCATCTATACTGAAAAATATTCTATGATTTTGAATTCTAGTCAACTCTGTTGTAGTATTTACATTTAGTACGTATGTCTGGGTGAAACTTTATAACTTTGAGAAAAATAACTGAAGGTAAAATAGTTATATATACAGCTTACAAATTCTTTGCTTGGATAAGATAATTAAAAATAAACGACAATGAAGAGCTAAGAAACAAATCAGTTATATATACATGTTATATATATACTTGAGTTATTTCTAAAAATATAATTATAGTTACGTAATAATTATAACAAGATGCCCGTATGGGCAGAAAGATTTCTGCAAAATCTGTTGAAGCATGAAAAATGAAAAATGTTATGACAATTATGAAATTCGACAAAAAATGTTACACGATCAAAGTGGGCTCGAACCACCGACTTTTCGGTTAGCAGCCAAGTAACTGCGCCACAGAACTACATATGTCTCTGTAATGTATAAACTGCTAGCTTTAAACAGTAAGAAAAAAATGGAGGTGAAAAGCCGGTTGTAATGTATTTCTTGCTTTCGCAAAAATCCAAAATCGAAATATTTTATGACATTTAAAAACTTGATCAACGCGGGGTCGAACCACCGACCCTTGGGTTAGTAGTTGCTGTACTAACCGACTGTGCCACGGAAGCCATGCACGTCAGTATAGATATAAATATATATACCTCTTTTGACTCTTCTGTTTACAAACCGTTGAGAACTTCTTTTTAATTATTTTAATTATAAGCTTCTTTTATTATATATATTCTTATATATTCCTATATATATATATTTTCTGTTTTCACCTTAAAATATGTACATCTTCTTTAAAATCCATTTAATATTGATCAAAGAAACTTTTGTAAATCTTTCGCTGACATGCAATGCACGGTGCTTTGGTTTCATGTAAATGCACGCACGAAATTTCAAAAAACCGCTAGGTTTGGACAGTAAGAAAACAAGATGCCCTACCGGGCAGAAGGATTTCTGCAAGCTTTGCTGCTGAAAATGCCACAAAAATGCAACACTAGCACACTAGTCCTGCAAAACTAAGACAGTCACATCATTCAGCTCGAGAAGCATCAGCATTAAATAAACAAAAATATTGAATGCGACTGACAATGTTCGTCAAGAAAGTCAGCCTACCATAACATAAAAAAGGGGCTTTTCTTTATGCTATCGCGGAGATCATTTATAAAGATCTGTTTTTTTGTACGAATAAGCTGAATGATTGTTACTGGATATTTGCCACCCACGTACTCCAAAAAAGTGCATCGACACAATACGAAACTTCAATTTAACCACATTAAATATAACGAATCCTATAAAAAGATTGTGTATACTGGCGGTAACCAACATATCCTTTGGGCAGCACAAACTAATATATAAAGTTTCTATATTGATCTCCTCAGAATGAAAAATATAAATATCACAATAATAATTACTTAGAAATTAAAGCGCATATCTAATCTAAAAGTTAAAAAAAATACAACATACGTAGGGAGAAAAGAGATAAGCTGATATAGCCAGAATACATCCAAAAATTGCTACTAAATATAGTATAAATAGCTGTATAAAGTGCATATGTTGGTGATCTGGGGAGGAGCTGAAAGGAAGCTAAGCTGAGCTTTAAAAATCCAAAAGCTTCTAAAAATTGACTTCAAACATGCATAAAACAAGAAATACCTTTTCTTCCACACACCATGTATTGCTGGCACTGTTTTCATATTTTAAACTTCAAGAAAACTTCTTTCAAAAAACAGAATAACCACACTGTAATTTAATTTTGTGAACATGATAAGTTCCCAACAGTAATGCAATTCTTTATATAAAATTATAAGCTGTATTAACTTCTTTTAAAGCCATATATCCATCAAAGAAACTTTTAGCAAACTACACACGTTCTTTCGCTGCCATTTTTAAAACGTTTTGTGGACGATCACATGGCATGGCGAAAATCAGCCAATAAACTATCGCTATTTAAGTGGAGGTGGCTAAATTAGCACCCTTTCGTAGAAATCGGGCATTATGCACCAATGACAATTAAGACGGCTTTTTTATGAACCAATGAAATTTAAGAAACAAAAATGCGTAGGTTTGGACAGTAAGATGAAAAAACAGAAAAACACGGACGATCGTAAAGTATTTCTTGCTTACGCAGAAATCCAAAAACGAAAGCCGGTTGTAATAGCTTTCTTGCTTTCGCAGAAATCTAATAACATAATTAAATATGTGAAATATAAATGATTTTGCTTACTTTCAGTATTGTGAATGGAAAATTTCTGCTCTTGATAATTTGTTGGTTGGTTTTACTATTTCAGGTGTATAAGGCATTATCAAGAGTAATTGATATCAATTTATGAATCAAGACGAATCACTATTATATGGTCGTGGAACATCTGGTATATGTACTTGAAACAATGGAACTGCTGAACCAGGACAGGAGTAACAAATGTGACGTGTCTGGCATTTCCAGCATATATGTAGTTAGAGACATTCAAAATGTTTTTTATCGTTCATTTGAAAGGAACATGTGATGGATTCAAGAATCTTTTATGTAAATTGAATTTTGTTGATTGACATTGCAACATAAAACCGGATGTTGCTGATTATCTAGGTTAAGTTACCTGAACATTTTAGCAAAGTTTAGAAGATGCCTGTTATGTATTTCTTGTTGGTTTTACTTACTAGTGATTCTTTATGCTTTGAAAAAGCTATTTTTTTTAAGAATAGGTCATCTTTATTCATGCTCTTTTTGTCACTATGAGTGTCAGAAATTTTTTAAATCTGTACTTATGCATAAAAGAACTGGAAATTATTGATTCATAAAGCATTTTGTTTTCCTTCTCTTTTCTATCTCCATCCCACATTGACCAAATCCTTGAATACACATTATCAGACTATCAAACCTGACTTGAGATTTTATATTGTGACATTACTTGATATTAAGTTTTTCATAACTGAAAATTGCTAATGGGCCAATTTTTGATAATTTTCAACAAATTACCATATCAAAACGAGGCAAGGGAGCACAGTTTGGTATTTGGACATTTAAAGTAATAAGTTCTTTGAATCGCAATGTAACTAATATTGATAGGATACATTTCAAGAAAACTAACAAAAATTACATAATATTCTTGCAGCGGTGCTATTTCCTTATCCCAAAAAGGAAATAGCGCCCTTTCAGTTATGGATAATAGCGCCCTTTCAGTCATGGATGCGTATTCATGTATTCAACTCGCTCTTCGGACTTTGTTGTCGTCGACGAAGGCATCAACAGCCCTTCGAAATATTGCTGAAAATTTAAAACGATAGAGTATTTTTCCGTAAAATGATGTATCTAAATTTACTCTTCGAAGATGACTCTGAAACAACACATTATTGTGAATGAATATCCGGCTTTCACGCATTCGATATTTTCGCTGGCGAACGGGTGATTCCACGCACCCACTCCGCAAACCTTATATATTGATGGGAAAAGCACAAAACAATACGGTACTGATTAACAGCACAAAACAATATGGTACTGATTAACAGCACAAAAATAAGATAAACCATGCGTATATGAATTTTCAATCAAGAAATCAGACAAGAAAAATACTTTCTTCAACACGCGTTCAGCTTCTTCAGGTTTCTTTCACAATATTGTTTTTTTCAAAGATGATTTACAAATTACCACGTGGTACTACTGCTCAGGCTAATCAGAAAGATTGGTGAAACAAAACTTAAACGTGACCTATAATAGCACTTGACTGTAAACTTATCGCAGAATTCATGTAATTCATGTAAACACCACACGAAATGGTTCATAACTTGGAGGAGTAGTAGTAGTAGTAGTAGTAGGATAAACACGGGTATTATAAAGACTTTACTCCACCATGGGTGTCCTAAAGTCAATTAGGTTACTTGTACGCTTTTCTTTTCTACCCTAAATGACTTAACTTTCCTCCACAAATTTTGACTGACCTCTGGCTACGCCTCTGTGTCTCTTCAGACAAAAATATCACTATGTCTCTTCAGACTGTTCTCATACGACAGAAAGCTAAGACACGAATGGACTGAAAAGATGCGAATAAAAAGACCAGCCATGCCAGTCCTGAGGGACAGAACAAAAGACGCAAGAAAGAAAAAAAAATAAGCAGGGCAAGTTATACGTGATAAACTAATTATAAACTAATTATCAATTATCAATTACAGTGTGTTTCATAATGTTGGAAATGGAACTTTTAAAGCTGTTTTTTTAAATGAATATATCGAATTTCAAAATAATTTTTACATCGATGGAAAGCCATTTTCAAGTTCTTTCGGCTGGCATATTTTTGTGAAAAATGAAAAAGTGGTTTTCGTAAAAAAAAGGAAAATGTCTTGGAAAAATGTAATTAAATTTTTAATGGTCGATTAACACGTAGTTTAACTACATCGTGCTTATTGTCGTCAATTTTACCATGATACAACGTCAATGCAACGTTGTTTTCGGTGTTTTGACCGTTGCACAACTTCCGTACAACGTCATTTTTGGGTTTTTTTAATTGTCATTTTGATGTCAAAATCCGACGTTTTTTGTTGTTTCCATTTCGACCATTAAACAACCGTCATGCGACAAAGGAATACGACGTTGACACAAAAAAATTTGTGCTTGCAGGGCTAACAAAGAAATAAAACAGGAACAGTGGGGTAATAGCTAAAAATGGGATTTTTAATTTCCTTCGCTGCTTTGCGTATTACTTTTTTGTTTATAATTAATGTAAATGACGTTGTATGGACGTCAAAGAAACGGTTGTTAAGAAGTCTCCCCAACGTTTTCAAAAATCACTTATTTAGTTTGGGTTTAGTTTAAAGGAATTAAATTCTATTTTGCCTGGGGCAGTGCTTTTATTCACTATCGCTTCTTTGGCTTTTCACGCATTTTATGTTTTTTTGTGTTCATACTCCTTGGAAAAGAGCGACGTCATATCTACGTTTTAATGACTGTTGTTTAAACGTGAACATGACGTCATCGATTCATTTACCGTTATTGAAGTAGGAAACATATTTTGTGCAATCATAAGTAAATGAAATGTAGATATTGCAATAAAAATTGCTTTTTGTTCATTGTTATTAAATTTTACATTTTCGTCATATAATCGTCAGATATGGTAATGACTAACTATGACCATAACACGACGTTGATTAAACTAAATCAGCTTTGGTCAGTTTTGGTCGCGACCTTAAAGAGGCATTGGCCAGCTTAAATGTAAATATTATTCTCACGTGATCAAAACAATCAAAATCAAAACAAATATGGCGCGAAGATCGCGATCGCTTTGAACATCGTTTACTGAAGCGTGAAGTGAGAAAATAAAATAATAGAAACACATGGCTTTTAATAATAGAAATACACCTGACACATGTATCTTGTGACATATGATTCAATGTGAAGACAGAAATAATATTTTACACAAGCATTGAACTTCGATTTTTAAAATTCTGTTCCTTCCTATAAGAATGCAGCAGTGTGGGGACGGGAAGAGACAAAAGATAACAACAACAGTTCAATTTGCCAGACAATGTTTTATCTAAGATTGAATCAGTGTTCTTCTTTCTTCATGATGCACACAATGAAACCAGCCATGACCATATTGGAAATCATATAGTTGAATGAATCGAAAAGAAAAATACAAGAAATACAAGAAAAGAAAAATGTTTATAAACTAAATCATGCATGGAGCCACCATAAGGATATGATCATTCTTTCATATCCAGTAAGCAATCAAATGCCCAAAATGACTAAAAAAATTTCTTAAAAATTTCAAACGTTTAAAAGAAAAACACAAGTTATTTTCAATGATTATTCAGATGCAATGTATAAACACGAAAAATTCAGGCAGAAATTATAGATATTTCATTCTGACAAAACCAAGATTGTGTTCTTATTATATATTTCCCCGTAGGGCGAAATATATGTTAAAACCGGCAGTTTCCTTCTCCTTCTCCTCCTTCTTCTCTGTTCACTTTTATAGCCGCGGTTCAGTATTGAATTTTCGCCTAGCCAAACTAGATAAGAATAGAGGCTAGTCTACAGCACGCTATTTTTTCAGTCAGTGCAGTGGAAGATTTTTGCTTTTTTTCTGTAGCTTTTAAAATGATTCAATAGATGAAACGTTAAATGATGTTAAATAATGGAAATGAATCTTTTTAGTTCAGTGTTGTCTTTAAAAGCTTTGTAAAAACTTTTGAATGAATTGAACGTGTAAAAAGCAGAAAGAATTGATATATCAATGATGTTTTTTTTTTGTTGATAACAATGTTATGATGATTGGTAATTAATTTGCTTCGAACAGCAAACCATTGAAGCTGTGGTTTCAGTGCAAAGGTGAAAATTCATTATCAATAGCCAGGCTGAAGATTTATTTTTATTTTACATCCTGATATGTAATGTATATAGCCCAACTGAACTGAAAGCACGATGTACCAGCCATAAAGGAAACCCATTTCATGTGGAGAACAACCAGTTCAATCAGTTTGATAATTCAAAAAGTACATACAAAAAACAGCAAGTAAAAACGTGATGTCGTATATGCAATGTTCAGAAAACCAATTATGTATAATATTTTAAAACACACAGGATTGAGACATATAATAACTTTAAAAAATCTGGTCGAGTGTGCTTCCCTGGATAGTCATTTAATCCAACAACAGAAACATAGTTTACTATGGATGAATTCCATGGTCACGTATACTGATTTGATACTGTATGTATATTTTGCAAAATTTATATACTGTCAATTTTCCTGTACGAACAACGAGCGTAAATCAAAACACAATACAAATGACAGTCTGTAAATTAAATCAAGCCGGAACACGAACTTCTACTTTCAGCTATGTAGTGATTTGGTTATGAATATGTATTTTCACTACCAAAATTTTTTTTTCCATTTGGGATTTATATATGAAGGTCGTTTTTACCACAAAATAAACAATGAGTGTGAACATATTTTTTCGAACATAGATGTTTATTCTGAATACTTGAATTTAGTTTTATAAATTGTCACTTTAAGCCCATCTTGTTTTTGAAAATAACTATTCTGTCCTAATTTGAAATGTTACACGTAACATTTGTTAATAGAGATTTTGATTGCTTTTTGCTTATATGTTTAACCGAAAGTATACTGTGGTATCAAAATTAGGTTTAACAATTTTCTTTTCTTCTTTTGTACAGAAAACCTGTATACAAATTTGATTGTATGATGTTGTAAGATAATTTTATCCGAGTTACAAAAAGCAAGTGTTCTCTCAAATTACATTGTTTATATACCATGATTTTATGGCATAAAGGATAGGAAACTTGTCAAGGCCCATGTTGAAAAGGCTTCTCTTTTTAAACTTTTACAAAATCTATTTTCAAGAAAAACAAAAGATAAGCAAAAGGCTTGGGTAATAGCAAAGCTTAGAGTATTGCTTAAGCTATGTTAGAAGTCATGGTTTTCTCCCATTAATAAATTTAGGGAAAAAAGGTTTTTCCAGCTACGGTGTGCAAATATGTAAAGTAGACACAAAAGTTGTAGAGCATTCACTTGAAGTCATGCCAGTAATTAAAAACTCTTATTCCCTAGGAAATGTTTTTCTGTGATTGTCAGAAAGCAAATGGATTTTCTTATACATTTTGAAAAATAAAAATAACAGACATCACAAAAATGAAGATTAAAATTGCAACAAAAAGTTAGATTTTTGCTTCGAAAAATCCATTACGTGAATGTCGAAACAAGAGTGTGGTAGATATATCCAAGTATCTTATTATAATAATCCGCGCTGTGTGTCACACTTTTATTTTAGAGAGTGATATATTTGGTTTTTCTTTCACGGTCAAAACCTTCTTATTTTTTCCCTTTTCGTCGTAAAACCACGCCAATGCGAGAGCGTTTTTTTTTTATTTTCGGCGATTAGTATATGCTCCTCCGTTTTGTTATTTTTGGTTTGCGCAGTGGAAATCAGCCGAAAAACGTCTTTGGAGGAGTGCGAGCAATGCAATCTTCTTCGTTCGAAATTTGTCAACGATCATTTCGTGAGCAAGAAACTTCGCGAAGAAAACGTGTTTCTTTTAATTTAAATTTGATTGTTTTAGGCAGCAAATCGACGAAAGAACTGACGAAGAAACACACGTTTGTATGCACGAAGAGTTGTTTGTTTACAATGAAAAATCATATTTAGATATACCATGGACGTATAAAAAGAGAAGGACTTACAACTTTTATAAATCTATTCAAACAAGCTCGCCTCGCTTTATTGAAATTTTTACAAAAGCAGTTTTGAAACTCCCTCAAGTGCTGTCAAAAAAACATGTTTCCATTGGCTTCCACACTAGCAGCCTTTTGTTATAAACACGAAAACTGTTGAAAAACACCAAAACTAAAAGTATGATTCCTTAGGAGTTCCTAAAGCTTCAGACTTGAAACTTTCAGAAAAGATAGATAAACTATCTCTCTGTTTTGTGTAGCTTAGGCATTTTTTAGGCGCAAATATTAACTTCATAACATGCAGAGACGCTGTGCCATGATTTTCTTCTATTTTCCCTTGTAACATCTTCTAGCAAACTTACAGACATTTTAAAAACAATTATAGTCTGTTCAAAAAATATGTGCACTAATTTCAGTTACCATGTGGAAACCAGATTTAACAAATTACATAAATTCCCTTGAGCCTGGTTTTTATATAAAAGCTGAAATCAGTGCATATAATTTATGAACAGACTTTAAATATGTTCGTCTGTGGCTTTGAACAATGAATAAAAGTGTTTTGAAAGCTAACGAGTCTTAATTCCTCTGATATTTCAGTTTTCTGCGTTGGATTGGCACGTAAATAATCGTTGGTCTCAACACAAATCCAGTGAAATGCGAGACGCGCTTTGGTATGAAAGGGATGCCGACACGATGGATTTTAACAATATAATTGAATAGCTATTGAAATGAGTTGTGAGTCCTTCTCTTTTTATACGTCCATGGGTATACAGAAGAAGTGCAGTGAAGTTTTTAAAAATTGGCTGTGCAGAACGAACGAACAGGTCTATAGTAGTATTATCATAAAACTTTTATTGTTTAATATTTTAGATTAATAAAAGAACAGGTGAGTTATGTATGTATGTATTTACTGAATGATGAAATCTTCTTACGTAGAAAGTGCTCTACCGAAGGAGCATTAATACTTCAGACATAAATAGAAGACAAAACTTTTTGTTAGTACTACTAGTTTCATCCTTTCGGAATCCTCAGCTAACTGAAATACGTTACAAAAATATACAATGTATTGGCTTCTTTTTCGATTGGTTTTGACGTCACAAGTTGTTTAATATAAATTTGTTCTGGTGACGGCACTTCGCTACGAGTTCGTCACGCTTGTTCAGGAGGTTTCTGTCCCCGCTTTTTTCCAGTATCAGAAGTTTCTCATTTAAACATAGGTTGCACTTTCCTGTCGAAGGATTGTACGGCCGGCATTTCTTTCTGATCTTCCATGATATTTTTGGTGATTCATTTCTGTTTTTTAATCTTCAAACTTCCTTTGAGAGTTCAGTGTCTTTTTCATATCTGCTATGGTTGAACGATTTCTTATGATTTGCGAAGCGTCTTTTGAATGTTCCCTCACATAGACCGATGTAATATTTTGTGGGATAATTTGGAACATTTGATGTTACGGTTGCCTCGTATACAATGTTCTCGGTGAGACATTCGTTGTTCAATGGACACTGATCTTTTTTTATGCAATTGCAGGTTTTTGCCACGTGGTTTTGTTCTTCGAGTACAGTTTCGTTGTGGCTGTTGATTATCGAGTTGACGTTTGGCATGCAACTGTAACTGATTTTCAGGGTGTTACGGTTGAAAATCTTTCTGTACTTGTGGTTATGTGGGAAATGTTTGTCAACGAGATTAAGGAAGTATTTACCGATGTTAGTTGAAACGCTTTTTGAATATGGTGGATTGAAGCAGATAATTTTTCGTTTACGACACTCGTTGTGCGTTGATGTTTCGTTGCAACTCTCAGGTGGTTTGTATTGAAGCTTGTAGTTATATCCACATCTATCTAGTGTTTCTTGGTAGTATTGAGCAGACTGCTTGAAGATGTTTTCGTTTTTCGATAATGTGTTGAGCCTTTTCTCGATTGAAACCGGTAACTGTTTGATTATGTTCGACGGATGGTTTGATTTTGCGTTGATATATATCGTTTCGTCATTGGGTTTACGATAAGGTCGGTATGTACCATCTTCTAGATTGAAGGTTACGTCCAAATAATTAACGATTGTCAGGTTACATTCAATTTCAAGGTCGAGTCCATTCTTCTTGAAAATGGCATGGAAGTGTTTACGTGTTTGATCTGCTCTGGGACCGCTGATGTTACGAAAAACAGCTAGGCCGTCGTCTCTGTACAGACCAATGTCGTTCTTGTTGTAAGATTTTGAAATCTGTGAGAGTCAAAAACCTGCAATTGCATAAAAAAAGATCAGTGTCCATTGAACAACGAATGTCTCACCGAGAACATTGTATACGAGGCAACCGTAACATCAAATGTTCCAAATTATCCCACAAAATATTACATCGGTCTATGTGAGGGAACATTCGAAAGACGCTTCGCAAATCATAAGAAATCGTTCAACCATAGCAGATATGAAAAAGACACTGAACTCTCAAAGGAAATTTGGAGATTAAAAAACAGAAATGAATCACCAAAAATATCATGGAAGATCAGAAAGAAATGCCGGCCGTACAATCCTTCGACAGGAAAGTGCAACCTATGTTTAAATGAGAAGCTTCTGATACTGGAAAAAAGCGGGGACAGAAACCTCCTGAACAAGCGTGACGAACTCGTAGCGAAGTGCCGTCACCAGAACAAATTTATATTAAACAACTTGTGACGTCAAAACCAATCGAAAAAGAAGCCAATACATTGTATATTTTTGTAACGTATTTCAGTTAGCTGAGGATTCCGAAAGGATGAAACTAGTAGTACTAACAAAAAGTTTTGTCTTCTATTTATGTCTGAATTATGTATGTATTTAAATGTTTGTTTACGTTTTAGTATTCAAATATCGCTATACAGAAGAAAGTGCAGTGCAGTGCAGTTTGATGTTTATTTACACAGTAAAGAATGGTTTTAATTTAGTTTTGAAAGATTAATTGCTGTAGCTTTGAGTGGATGTCTCAGTTGTTCTGTCGTTTAGTATGTGTATATGCTGCTGGATGAAAAGGAAGACGAGAGAAATTTGTTTTGGTAACGTGCGCTATTATTACATTAAAAATGGTCCTACAGCTATGAATGTTTTTATTTCTCATGACGCTGTGGAAGTGGGGAATGTGTTATGCTGTCTAAATTGTATCTAACTAGCATGTAGCTTTAGCTAAAAAATGCCCCCGCACTCAAGCATTTCAATTTGCATACACAGCAAGCTATACATTGCAAACTATACAACGGAAATAAAAATAAGTTTTGTTCGAAAACAAATGCTTTGGTTTATTGTGGGCCTGGTAAGTGGCTACTTATATGCTTAAATATTTCGACAAAGCCAGTTATTTAGGAAGCTTCAAAGCTACTCAACACTCACTCAAAATCGTTTTAGAACTGTCTTGCATTATGATCACGAGACGAGTAGCATTTAACATTTAATTTATAACCAAATAGATCTAAACTTAAACTTAACTTTTTGTTATCTCATAGGCCTAAGTCACACTGATGCTAATATACCTTTCAAAAAGTGTAAATAAGGGTTAACAAGTAATATCAGAAAGTATTTGCTACAAACAAAAGAAATGTGTGAACTGAAACCATGGATACGTATTTTATAATCAAATACGTATTTTATAATCAAAATAAGATTTTATAAGAGCCAAAAGAAAAAAAAACTTTTAAAAAAAATCTATTAGAAATCTCTGTTTCAAACTTTGATTGAAAACTAAAAATAGCCAAACTTTACATAAAAAAAAGAAAAAATATAGAAAGGTTTTATTGATCATGATCACACTAGGTTTGGAGGACAGTTAAAGAAAAAGAACACGAAGAACGACAGTTTGTAAATATGGCTTTCTTACTTACACAGAAATCCAATTTAAATATTTTTAAGGCAAGATCCGCCAATAATCAGTGCATTGAATAAAATTAATTGAATTAAAGATTTAGAGTTAAAACATGAATACAAAAATAAAATGTATGGTTGGTAAAATTTCAGATTTTAAGCTGTGCTTCAAAATCCTTATCGTTCATTTCACTAAAACAACACAAAAGTAATATGAAAAATGTCTAAGCAATGTTAGCATACGAACTTCCTAAATAACATTAGTATAATATAATAATAAATTAGGAAAGACATACAAAAAAACATTCTGTCTCCCACTTACAGTACCATGCTTTGAAACGGTAAAAAAAGCAAAGTCAGCTAATAATTGTATACTACCGTGTAACGTCAACACGAAAGTTGGAAGATGATGATGAGGATGAAGAACAAAATCGGAAACTGACATTCGCGTGAAACTACTATGGCAATTATATCGATGCTTGATGCTTTTGTCTGCCTGCCAAAAAGTACAAAATCTACTGGAAAATACAGAAAGTTTAGCAGTTTCTCCAAACGAAGAGAGCAGTTTTATGTATTTCACTTTATAAAAATAGTAGCAAAAAGTGTTTTATAAATACCTAGATGTATGTTTGTGCTGGAAAGTAAATAAAGTATTAGAATTTGTTTACAGGTATGAATATAGAAGTAAAGAGTTTAGAAGTGTTTGAAAATGTCTACAGAAGATGATCAATGCTGTTCACTAATATGTGAATTGGCAGTGAGAAAGGTATATATTCTATTTTGTTTGAAGTTTAAAGTTGAAATATTAACACAGTTAGTATGCTGGATAAATAAAGAATAAAGGGTTGTTTAACTGTTGTTTAGTGGATAAATTAAGAATAAGAGGGATGTTTACTGTTGTGTTTTGAATTAGCCAGGAGGAGCTTTGAACTGCAATAAAAAATGGCTCCACATGTGAATGTTTTCATATGTTAAAAATTCTTTAGCTATACAAATTCTGTCATTACGTTTGTGTTTTTAATTATTATTTTTAAGTTAAATATGTTTTCAAAGTTTCTTTTAGTTTGTTTTGTTTTTCTTTCGATTTCGTCATAGTATGATTAGGTGTTGAGAGGATTTGTTAAGAGAAAAATGGATTATGTATTTAAGAGGTTCATTAGTTATTACTGTGCAATGAAACTGTCCTACAAAATAGAGGCGTTATTGGGTGGATTTTTCTTAAGTTTATATTTTATCATGTTTATGCATTATTTTGTGTTATGGTAATCGTTTACGTACCTGGGTACATATAAGTTTGGCGTTATGATTTTATTTGTGACTTTTTATCTTCTGGGTAAATTTTTGTTTTTAGTTATTGTTTTTAGGATAAATGCGTACTTGAATTTCATTTTTGTTGTTGTTGTTGTTTATTTCAATATTCTTATAGCATGATTAGGTTTTCGGTATTGCAATTGAAATATTAATCTTTTAGGCAATATTAAAAAAGCATAAAGAAATTAAACTCACGGTTTTAATCATGACGTTGATGGTTTTGGGAAGAACTAACTATATCATTTCAAAAAATTCATTAATGGTTGCAGTGCAGTAGTAACTTTGGAACAAAAGAAAAAGTTGGAAGGTATCATTTAATGTTTGGTTTTGTATGTCTGGGTAAACGGTTCTGTGTTATATATTGCATTTTTTTACATTGCGAAACAAATCGACACGTATAAATATGTATTCTGAGCCATGTTGCTATTTGTTTCTTAAATCTATTTGTTTTTTAAATCTTTTGAATGTAAGAAATGAATTAAAAAAATTTTCACAACATAAATTTTGCGACACAACGCATGCTGAACATGAGTGGCGAGCGACGCCGCCTGGGCGCCTAGTATCTTTATAATGACAGATTTTCCCATTGATATGTTAGTACATAGATGTTCCGAGAAGAGGTCAGTAATGTTTCATATTAATATTTCATGTTTCATATTTCATATTAATAGTCTCTAATAGCAATCAACAACTCTAAAACAAGACCTTGAAAAAATAATTCTATCATCAACGACAATTTCCCATCTTCTTGCTCGAAGTATATTTTCTTCTCCTCGATAAGTCTGTTTTTTAATGAGTAAATCCGTATGAGTATTTGAGTAATCGAGAGTAACTATTATGAAAAGTAAGTATCAATTTATTTCAATACAGATAAGTGGAGACCACTTCAATAGAATTAATCTAAACGAAGGAAGGGCCACCTCATCAAAAAATTACAAACATCAAAATGTTACAAAAATTTAACAAACAAGTAAACAAATAAAAAGTAAAAAGCTAAAAAAAAATGAAAAATAAAAAAAATGCTACAAAACACATTGTGAAAGTAAAATTAAAAATAACTAGTCACACAGTCTATCTAGCATACATTACCTATCAGAGTGTTATAAAATTGGCTACAAGATTATCGTATTTTTCTATTTCAAATCAACTATGAGGATGAGGATATATCAGAGTCTATTTTTATGTATATGTATCAAAGATGATAAAATGATATTGTGACTGTAATGGTTTGTTTGGCATATTTGCCATAGGAAATGTGGATAGATCGAAAATCGACTTTTAGTGTTATCATAAGAAACGCAAAAGTCATGAAATAATACATCTCTTCTTACGTTTACTGGTTGAAGAACTACGAGCTAACGCTATATAGACATTCTTGTTAGATGACGCGGTCACATTTGAAGTGGGTTTTGTTGGTCTGAGGTTGGCGCTCCTAATTTGGTTGGGTATAATACCAGGAGACAATGACAGACTCTTGGATGCAGAAGTTGAGGACGTTGAAGCAGACTGAAAGCCTGATTGTGGCATATTTGAGACGTAAGGCTTTAGTGATGACTTTCCTGTAGCGTACTGTGTACTATATGAATTTGTGCTATTATAGCTGTTACCATGATTCTGTGTGTTGCTAGTTGAGCTCAAAGAAGATGCTGTGGTGGGCTTTTCAGAGGATCTTTTCTTAGAATGAATGACTGACCTTGTTGCCTCGTAAGATGAAATGGAAATACAAAGGTCTTTATCAGTTACATGAGCCGTTTCCTTGTACTTAATTAAATATCGAGGGTAACATTGATCTCTCTCAAAGATCACATATATGGATGGATTCTGCATGTTGTTCACACAACTATCATACAAGTCATGCGTTGATTCGTTTATCTGAGGCGGTCGCCTTAATGTTGAATTTCCCTAAAAAAGAATTTTATATTGAAGCATTCTGATTTTTCCAAATTTTTTTAGGGTTCTGTCTACAAAATTAACTTTGGATCCAATGTTTACTAAACAAAAGGGTTAAACAATTATGATTCTTATATCTCAAGTTTTTATATTTTTTCTCTTACATCATCAACACTAGCTAATAGCGAATGGTTCATTTTATTAGGAAAAAAAGGTAAAGCAACTAGAAAAAACGGCTATTAGTTCACCTGGAACAAGAGAGGTTCTTGGGGCAAACCAACTACTAGCACCTACTGCCCCTGGTGGTACTGCTACAAACCCGTTACCCCATGAAGTATCCAGATGTTATAGGGTCAATAGACCCGCATGAGGGATAAAAATTGTGTCAAGGCATGAAGTAACCCATTTCTCTTGAAGAGCACATAGATAAGTCTCACTTACTTATGGGTTAATTAGAATTAAAAACACATAACAATGGGAAGTCAACTTTAGAAACAATTGTTATATTTTAGCCTCACCACAGCAAATCTTCCAGCCAAAACTGAAGCAACAAACATGTAGCGAACATTGTCGTTATCAGCACTTGTGTAATGATGGCTGTATGAAGCAGTAGTGGAGAAGTAGCTCCCTTGCCCATATGCAGTCGCATTTTTACCAGATAGTCTCCAATCAAAATTCTGGACACAGATCGGTTCAACAACATCGTGATCAGTGCCATGGTAAAGAAAAGTTTCGTTAACATCTTCTAGTTTTTCCAACAAGATAGCTTTCCTTCTGCAAAAGATATAATTAGAACATTAAGTTTAAAACATGTTCGCAAAATTAGAAGTTATTATTATTAAATTCCGAAATGCTTTTTTTTAAATACATTTGAATTAGAAGATATCTAGGGCTAAAGTTCCAAATGTTTTCTTTTACAGAAGAGTCTACACTGGTCCTGCAAATTCTTGTGTATTTTAATGGGTAAGACGTAAGGTAAGTAGTGATGTTTCACATAGAAACCCCCTTAATCAGACAAGAAGTACGGGAAAAATCAAATAACCTTTTATAGCTGGTGTAATGGTCTTTGTTGCATATCTCTTTTATGTCTAACACCAGTACTTCGAGACCTATGGAATCCATAAAGTCCTCCTGCAATTTTTCATACTTGGCTGATGTCAAAGTGATTTTTTCACCAGGCTTGTGATTTTCCGGCCAGTGTGATGGTGTCTGAAGTTCGGTCAATACCTGATATCTATAAAATGTGATTATACAACTTAATCTTGTTATTCTGTGCAGTTAGTCTGAAACTATTCTCATCACATTTATAAGGGGAAAACTTAAAGGAACACCAAAAAAAATGATTCAGAATTATTGTTAGGGTAACCTTTTCAAATCTTTTTTTGTTTTGTAAACAGGTCTTCGGCGCACGTTTCTTTTTGTCATGTATTGAGGATCTTGATTCTGCTGTTCCATCTGGTCAAATGATATGATGTAATGGTATTCATTTGTTTTGAATTTAAATGATGATTTGCCATTTAGAAATGCTAACTCTATGTCTTGGCTGTTGGTCTAAAGTTAGTAATGACATGCGAATAACCTTGAAAGAACGACGGCTTAACTAGAAAACTGAAGTACATGAGGTATCGCATTTTTTTAAAAGTTTTCCACAGTAACTATTTCTAGTTTTTCATAACACATTTCATTTATTTTTTATTACCTTCAAATCTCCTATCAGATTTTCTTTATACCCAGAAAGTTATTTTTAGAAGTGTGAAGATATGTTTATAAAGTTTAAAATTTATTGCGTATCTAACAATTGAAACATATCTCAATTGAGAATGCCTTTAAAAATCATTAAATCTTCTTTTAAACATACACAGTGCAACAACAATTCTGGACAACACTAGTGGCAAAACTTTAAGCAGTAGCTGCAATAGACCTTTTCCGAACTTCTGATCAAACACCGTGTTATAGCCTAGCATCTAAGTTTCGCCTCTTTTTCAAACTCTTAATTACCTCTAATTATGCCACTGGGGAACTGAAAGAACGAGTAACGATTACTTACTGCAAACATTATGCAACTATAAAAACAATAAAAGAACATAGAAACGAGGCGAAGCTTGATAACTAAGCATTAACTCGGCATTTAAGCAATGTTGACAGGCGTTGTGGGTGTGTTATGGGTACAGCATTGATTGTTAAGGGGAGGGCCAATTTACATTTCATTTTCATTTTTGCTAAATATTTTTGTCCAAGATATTCTGGACAAAAATAGTGTCAAAACGTTATATTGGAGCTGCAATTGCCCTCTCCCCCAGCATCAATGTTGGACAGGCGTTGTGGCTGTGCTATGGTACAACACAAAAATTTTTGTTGGAGGGAGGGCTAATTTACATTTCCTTATCACTTTTGTCACATCTTTTTGTCCAAGATTATAGTTTTTTTGTGAGGAGAGTTTCTACTGACTCCTTACAATCCTTCCAATTCGTAGAAATTACCCTTTTCTTATGTGCTTGTTTCATGGCATCAATAATAATGCTTTGAATTGCCGATTTGGATCATCTTCTGTTCTTAGAAACTAAATACTTGCTGCAATTGTACCAATTGTTAAAACTTACTCCAAAAAAAAATTCTGCAAGAAGACAAAATGAGACACATGATAATTATTAATTTTTAACTATTAATTTTTACGCAATAGAAATGTTTGTTTGGTGAATCTTTAAAAACGATAAAAATACGTTTTGTGGTTACATCAATATTTGTTGGCTAAAAGTTAACAAAACTTTAGCAAATGAAAAAATCTTCAAAATATTTATTTATTCAAGTATTTATTTAAGTAAAAAGAGTTCAAATAAATAGTGATTCAGTTGAAGTTCAACCAACTAGGTATTTTCAAAAAAAAACATTCTTATCAAAGGTAGTTGAATTTTCACAGGCTTGTTGTCTTAATAATACATTAGACTACTACTCACCCATCTATCATATTCAACCCAATCAGATTCGCCTTTCTCCCAAAACCAGCACCAATCTGTCTGTCCAATACCATCCTCATTTGCATGTCCTTTAATTGACGATACTGTTGAAAGACGACGGATACGAACCTTTGAGTTGACGTAATTGACCTTGTAGGTGTTCCTTAAGGTTGGATGATCCAAGTGCGAAAAAGAATGTAAGTGTACACCAATGCCACTAAAAAGGGAAATCAAAACAAGTAAATACAAAGTACGTGGTACAGATATTTTATAATCAAGATCAAATGCTTTAATACAATGCTTTTTTAAACACATACGATAACCATGCCTGGGTTAGCAAAAACAGTGATTTTTTTGAAAAAGTACCAGCTACTCTTCCAGATACGTGGCTTTTTGGAGATGGCTGACTACCTAATTTACATTGTCCTTTGAGCTAAGTAAAAATAGTTCAAAAACATAACTGCTTCTTCACTCAACAAGAATGATTTTCAATAATATGATAGATCTGTTTTAAAGTTTTCATTTCGATCATTCTAAATTTGTGTTTCTCAAAAAGACTTACTCGCTCCAAGTGTTGTTGGCAGGATTGCAAAATTCTTTTTCCATGTTGGTATTTAAGTCAGGTGGAAAATTGTTCCAAACTTCATCATCATCACTTTTAAATTGCCACAAATAAGGGAGTTTGCTTTTAGGATGCAGCAATTGACACGATTCTACATCTTCACATTCTCCAGTGATGAAATTTATGCATATAGCTTCTTGCTTCCAAGGATCAAAGTTATCTGAAAAAGATTAATAAAAAATTTTGATTCTTATAATTGAATGACTGACTTTTTCGTGTTTTGAAGACACTATATTCTGGAGAAAATTTTCGAAAGACGTTATTCTGAGATTTCATTTCAAATAAGTGCAAATGACTTTCTACATTCATAGTAGAAAAAACTCCAAATGACACAGTAATATAAAGAACATAAGACGATAAGTTAGTTTCCAAAGTTAAGGTTATATTTCAGGTAAGAAAGAAAGACAAATTAGGCTAGAAGACACAAAAAATCAACGTTTGGCTTTTGAAATTAGAATATATTTATCAAAAAATGTTATGATACAACGAACGAGTAGAAAGACTATTACCTAAACAACTGAAAAAATTTTAGAGGTGACCTAAACTAAGAAAAGTCACATGTCTGTTTTCTTGAGATATTTGAAAGAGCTTTGATGAAAGTCAGTTTTCGAATCAAAAAGATACTATTGGCATAAGTTTGTTTGAATAACTCATACAGTTTTGATGATGTATTGTTAGAACATTGCATGTTGTAGGTTCATTAACTACATTTGCAAAAGTAGCAAATAAACACCGTTACGTTACAATTTTGTAAATTTACTAATTTTAAATTTTATTTCCCACCGACCTATCATTCTTTCAATTGATGTACGTAATATTCAACAACCGTGCCTTTTCTTTTTTTGTAATTTTATGACTTTTATTGTAAATATCATTTTTAAAATCATTCAACTGTAACTTTTTAAACCTATTTACACGCCCAGAAAACACTTTGTAACTTTACCTGACGAAGAGAATAACTCTAAAGCTTGACATTTAAAATGTAGTTTTTTTGTATCTTTATATATATATATATATATATATATTATATATGTTCCCAAAGCAGCATTTTTGCAGTTTAAAAAAATATATATGTTCAAAAAAAACTACATTTAAACAACGAAGAGAAATCGAAACGTTGTTTAAATGTAGTTTTTTTTTTTGAACATATATATATATATTATATATATTGTAGAACACCCTACAAAATTCCTCATACTCCTTGAGAGATAACGAATGTCTTCTTCTGCTAAGACTGTTGCAAAATGCACCGAGGTTTGCAGTCCCTACCTGACTAAGTTTGTCATAGCTATTCAGCCTCTCGTACGGCAAAACTAGCTTCTTCAACTTGCATTCTAGAGACTAGCACCATTTGTCGTAACTCAGGTGTGGAGCAAGAAAGTTCTTGATGTCGAGAAATTTAAATTTCTATGTGATCAAGTACATGTAGTTATTGTCCTTCTTTGCCACCATAATCGACTTGTCTTCAATCTTTGCGACTTCTTCGACAAAATTCCGCTTGATCAAGTTGAGATCGTATTTACCTTTGTTGAAGCCAATGACTGCAACTTGGTTTACCCATTCATCCCACTTATCTTGCGTCGTTTTCGGTAGCATATCAAAATCTTCAGGTCTCTGATACATTCTCTCTACCTCAGCTACAATGAGCGCTTGTATCCTTTCCAGCTCTGCCACAAACCGTTCAATCAATACCTTAGGATATTCATCCACAAGAAACGTCACCGGTTCTGCATTCAAACTATTATGAATCGCAACACTAACTGGTATATTTCTCGAAGTGTACTTCAGATCATCTGTTTGCTGATGGTTTAAGCCTACCAATAGAGCTTTAAAGTGAAATACTATGTAGTGAGGATACAGTGTAAACTTTTTCTTGATATATTGCTCGACCTTTGGTGGGTTCTTACATTCCTATACTGACTCAAGGTTGTATGCAAGCTCTCTTATGCGTGCTTCTTCGGCTTGTGTTCGCTCGTACCATTATTGTTTTCCACCCCTGGACAGGGACAACCATGCCATTTACAACCGTTGCACTCAGAGACGGTTTTGGTGATAGGTTCGTAACCACCCATCTTCCATTTTTTTACCTCTATCCCATATTACTCGTTCTCCACCATGTCCGCAGAGTGCATGACGTATGCGTCTCTCCGTCTCTTGCGACTTGTACTCTACCCACCGACACACATCATATCTAAAATCACCTTTACCGTGAAACACTAGCTCCGACTTGCTTGGCAACCGCGTCACTTCCTCCCCATTGCAGATGATATTCGTCCTTACTCCCTCGCACTCTTCTTCTTTATGTCGTGTGAGGTTAGCGACTCTTGTAAATACCTGTTTGCAACCTTCGCATTCCCAATTTTTGGTGAGAACATCCAAACCTTTGATGTAGAAGCAATGTCCATGTAGCATTCCCAGATTGATGGTATCTAGTCCTTGCTTGTGTTGTCCATACACGAGTCTCCAAGGTGCCTTGTCAGCGTTTGCCTTTGGCTCACAGACTCTAATGTTTAGGTCGAAATGATTTGCAATGCCTTCGATGTCCATCAGTTTTGTTGCGCTTACATTCTTTCGTTTAAGATTCAGTTGCTCATAATAGTCTCTAGGCAATGTAAGAGCTTCCTTTGTAAGCTTTTCTGTACCTTTCTGTTCTTTCTGCCGTCTCGTGAATACTGCTAAGCATCGCCACATGCACAAGTTGTTGATCCTTTCTTATTTACTGTCTACAGCGAAGATGCAACGTTTCTTTCGTAGACAATCTGGTAATGGTCCGCAACCTAACAACGGTTCTCTAGTAGCTATGATCTTGATCTACACGTGACCGAACACAACCTTCCCTTCATATGCTTCAGGTGACTCGATAGTCCTCTCCTCTGGCAAGTAAGCCTTGCCCCAAAATTCATAATCGTCAAACTCAAGACGCTGGTTCTCACATATCGCTCTATGAATGCTTCAGTTTCTGCCAGGCTTGTAAGTGAAATTTTAGATCCTTGCACAGCACTCCACTCTTTGCAGAGTTTAACAATCTTGAGGTGACCTCCCCTCGCCGCATAAGCCAATGCCGAGTTGAAATCTGTTGCACCTCACTCCTTGCAGAGTTTAGCGATTTTGACATGATCATAGTAAGTTGTTCTATACATTGCCTCATCAAAATCAGTCGCATCCCACTCCTTGCAGAGTTTTACAATGAGTGTGTGACCCTACTTATGCTGCTGCCCACATTACCAAGTCAACATCTGTTGCACCCCACTCCTTGCACAGCTTGACGATCTCGATGTCACGCTCCTCAGCTGCTATTCTCATTACTCTATTAAAATCACTCTCATCTCACTCCCTGCATAGTTTAACTATCTCGATGTGATCATATTAAGCTGCTACTAGCATTAAATTCAGTCGCGCCCCAAACCTTGCATAATTTAACAAAGAGTATATGACACTTTCTAGCTGCTCCTCGCATTGCCCATTCCCTAGTCTGATTATATAAAGAAGTAATAAGGTTTCTGAAATAACTCGACGTCTATTTAATTTGTTGTTCAATAAGTAGTTCGTATACTTATTGAAGATGTGCAGTTAAAGTACGTTTCAAATGAACTTGCACAGTTTTTATAAATGTTGGAAAATTTAAAGGTTATGACATATTTTCACAAATTTGTTTTTGCGCTGTGTTAAGCTTAAAAAGCACTTTTTCATGATATAAAAGATTTGAAAGAATAATGAAAATGAAAGAAGAAAAACGAAGATGAAAAATACGTGCTTTTCATAGAAAAGAGCAAAACAGCTCAATTTTTTCTGAGACAAACCTCAATCTTTGATATTTCAAAAGGCGAAATCATTTTTCAAAAAAGTGAAATAGATCGGAAGACATAATCCTTTAAAGTCACTTAGGTCGCATATTTTAAGATATTCATTCCATTTTACAGGGGGTAAGCAATGATCTTTCCACTAAACGGCTCTATTCAACAGAATAATTATACAATTAAACTTCCCGTGCATCAGTCACAAATTTTTATATTAACCCCAAAGGGATACTTTTACAGTATACCGTATCGAGACAATGGATGCAATAACATACAGTGTGTTTCAAAAAAGTGGCAACAAGAATTATAACCGCTTACATTTTATTAAATTCTGATCATTGGATGATAATTTTTATATTATTGAAAACCTTATTTTTCCAATGATCACAATTTATTGATATATAAGCGATGATAATTTTTGTTGCCAGTTTTTTGAAACACACTGTACAAAGTTAAATGCTTTGTACAGTGTGATGCGTAGTCATTATATCTAACGTATTCTCAATTATATTAGATGTCAGTTAACTTTGCAGTTGCAAAATCTATCACCCCCGGTTTTCATCAAATCCTTCGTTTTTCTTCTTCCATTTTCATTATTCTTCCAAATATTTTTGATCATGAAAAAGTGCTTTTTAAGCTTGACACAACGCAAAAAAAATTTTATATATCTCATAACCTTCAAATTTGCCAAGCATTTATAAAAACTGTGCAAGTTCATTTGAAACGTACTTTGGAAGCTTCTGCTCCTCTTCATCATAGTACCAATCTCACACTCTATCCGGATGCATGGCAACTTTTCTCAAATAGTAGTAGAGATCTTTCCCGAATCGACGCTCGTGATGATGGCGAACAGCTCCTCATGCATAGCGTCATAGCCTATCCAGACTCGATAGAGTGCTACAATAATAGGGTCACACTTACACCACTTTTCATCGTACTCTTCATCAGACTCTTGATCATACTCTTTTCCATACAGATCATCAGACTCTACATCGTATTCTTCTTCATACTCTTCATCAGACTCTTTATCAAACTCTTCCCCAAATACACAACCTAAATCCATTTATATAAAGAAGTAACAATGTTTCTGAAATAAGTCGACGTCCTTTATTATATACACTTTTTCAACTTGGAAAGTTTTTACGAGTGGACAGAACTGAGTCAGGGGATTTCCCTGACTCACCTTTGGTTTTAGGGACTGCCCTTTGACGCACTCAACCGTGACTGATGCGCACTTGAGGTATGATAGCACTTTCGAGGATACCTTCGATTTTAGGGACTTTCCGGGGAATTCAACCGTGACCAACGAGTCATCAAAACTGCTGACCTCAGCAATCATTTTTCTGGTCTGTAAAATTCCAGCGTGTATTTTACAGACCGGAATGAGAAAAAGCAAGAGTCGCTGCGGAGGGAGTCGAAAGCGACGGTTACTGCAGATAATCTAAAAAGTGCATATATATTGACTCCCTACTCTAGCTCCTTGTGAAGTTAAGTGTAGTTTCAGTTAATATCAGTTCCTTCATTCACTCGCTGGTTATCTAGCTTTAGAAGAGACTTTGAGTTGCTCTGAATTTTGCTCCTTTTTTATGTTATGTTTGTTTGAAAAAGTATCGACCTTTTAATTGTTTTTCAACATCTTATATGTTTTTCAGAGAAGGATTTATCCGTTTTGAATCATGAATTGTTTCTGTTCCTATCTAAAACTTTCCATATTTAAGTTATTGCTTAGAATGAAGTAGAACGATCTTTGTATTTGATGCTTTTATGACAAAGGCATTAAATGTTTGAATTTCAAGCTGAAATACCCCATAACACCTGCTGCCACTGAGTTCACAACTTCAAGCTGCTTTATTTTACTTAAAGGGATTCTTGTATCAAAAATGATATTTACAAACATGCTAGTGGTCAAAAACGATACCTAACAAATCTCTTTCAGTATTTCATAATTTTGTCTAGTTTTTGAAAAGGTACCTTTTTTAGATAATACATTTAGTTTATGCAGTACACGTTTATGATGAAATAAGACAGTGACTAGCACTTCTTATCGCAATGTCTAAGATATGATTAATGTTACATCTTTGTAATTTATTAGGGATGGTGGGCTTGCAATCTCAGTTGAATGATACGAAAATGAATTAATATTATACTAATTAGACTTCTGTGCAATCAAGAAAAATATTACAACAGGCTTTGTTTTTCTTTTTGGATTTCTGCGAAAGCAAGAAATACATTCAATCCGGCTCTGTTATTCTTTTTCTTCTTTTTCTTACTTTCCAAACCTAGCGTTTTTTTATCTCGAAATTCATTGGTTCAAACAACAGCCGTCTCAATGTTCATTGGTGCATTAAGCGCCACTATTACGAAAGAGTGCTATAGAGTGCTATACCAATAAACTAGCGCTTCAATAGCGCTAGTTTATTGGTTTGAATTTCCGCAAGGTGATCATCCGGGTATTTTACAACTGAACATTTGCACGCCGTTCGTATAATGGTAGACTATCAGCGTGATCAAAGAAAACTTAGATTTCCAAAAGTTGATTGATCAATGTGGAATAGATTTCAAAGAAGCTTTACACTTCTGAAACCGAAAGTTGATGGTAGAAATTTATAATTATCTTACAATGATTTTCCTGTGTTCATTCTTTCTTAAGAACAAGTTCTCAAAGTTTTTGCCCCCGCAGCGAGCGTAAGCGAGCGAGGAGGCATAGTAGTTTCACGAGATAGGCGAATGTCAGTTTCCGATTTTGTTCATCATCATCATCATCATCATCATCATCATCATCATCATCATCATCATCATCTTCATCCTCCAACTTTCGTGTTGACGTTACACGGTGTAATACAATTATTAGCTGACTTTGCTTTTTTTCCGTTTCAAAGCATGGTACTGTAAGTGGGAGAGACAGAATGTTTTTTCGTATCTCTTTCCTAATTTATTATTGTATTATACTATGTTATTTAGGAAGATCGTATGCTAAAATTGCTTGGACATTTTTCGTGTTACTTTTGTGTTGTTTTAGTGAAGTGAACGACAAGGATTTTGAAGCACAGCTTGAAATCTGAAATTTTGCCAACCATACATTTTATTTTTGTATATATATATGTTTTAGCTCTAAATATTTCATTCAATAAACTTTGTTCAACGCACTAATTTTTGGCAAAGATTTTAATTGGATTTCTGTGTATGCAAGAAAGCCATATTACAAATTGTCTTTCTTCGTGTTTTTCTATTTTAACTGTCCTCCTCGCGCCAAACCTAATCATACTTGTGTGTGATCATGATCAGTAAAAGCTTTTTACATTTTCTTGTTGTTTTTTTTATAAACATTGGCTACTTTTTGTTTTGAATCAAAGTTTAAAACGCAGATTTCTAATGGATTTTTTGCTTTGACTTTTTTTTAAAAAAATTTGTTTTTTTTCTTTTGGCTCTTACAGAATTTCTTTAACAAATCTATTTTGATTATAAAATACGTATCCATGGTTTCAGTTCACACATTTCTTTTGTTTGTAGCAAATACTTTCTGATATTACTTGTTAAGCCTTTATTACACTTTTTGAAAGGTATATTAGCATCAATAAAAAAAAAGTTATCCTAAAGAAAGTTTAACTCAATTACAACGTAAGTGAAAAACCGTGAAGACCATCCGTCAAGGAGTTTTCAAATCTGATCTTCCATTTCGAAATGATCATGTTCACAATTCTTCTTGTTTTTATTGTGTTTAGTTTATACAATGTTAACAAAAGTTTATGTATATATTTGTTTCTGTGTAAAGATTTGCAAGAACATTCATCTGAATTTTTTTGAGTTTTCGGACAAAAATTTGTTGTTTTTTTTCCATTGTATAGCTTGCAATGTATAACTTGCTGTGTGTACACATTGGAATGCTTGAGCGCGGGGGCATTTTTTAGCTAAAGCTACATGCTAGTATTAAAAAGAGTGTGTGAAAAAAGGAACGAATTCTTTTGTATTTTTGGAAAATGTCTGGGATTCTTTAAGCCTTTCTTAATACAAAAGATCGTTTGTTTCATTTGTAAGCTGTAATACTTTTTAAGCTCTGGATACGCACAGCTCAGCTCAGTTTCCTCTTCAGCTCCAACAGTCAAGGATGTGTCTGTCTACTCTCTGCCTACAAAAATTTGAAGTTTGGTGTTTCTGTAGCTATTAGGTCTGTAATTAGGAATGAGGACTTCCTATTTACGATAACAAATACTTATCTTGACTGTCTGTAAGTTTTTTCTGCTTTCAGTTATGTTTGCTAATGTTAGTAAGTTTGGATCACATATTTTCATAATCATAATCTTTGTTTACTATTGAGAAGTCTTCGTAATTAGAAAGATTGACCGTATATGTTGAAAGACTTACATAAGCACCGTGATATCTGAAAGAATCTATAAAAATTCAATGTTACTTTGTTCATGAACTTTATTGGCAGTTGATGTAAGATGGCAGTTGTGTCAGTTATGCTTTCTTATAATACCCTTTGGTGTATGCGTAATTAAAAATTTAATGTTTTTTAAGTTTCTGTATAAATCTTTATAATCTTTTCAATAAATTTAGTTCAGGTAATGCATTTTTGTAAATTAAAAAGATGGCAATGACATATTGCTATTGAAACTGAAGAATGTTGATTTTGTGCGTATTTCTGGATATATTTTGCATGATCAAAATCTATGTTTTTCTCCTTGTGCTTGTGATTTAGGAATTCTGTTAGTAAGGTTGACTAGACATATATATTGAATTCATAAATTCATAACATTTAGATTGGTTTACCTGCATACTCATTAAATTATCCTTAATATCATTACGTACCAACAAAATAAAGAACATTATGTCATTCGAAATGTATTCAAGTTTATTGGTGCTTATTAGTATGAAGTTTTGCATAGTGACAACTATGTTTTTCCGGATTTTTGGGGAGTACATGATCAGAAATTTAATAAACATACATTGTGGAAATGATTCAATCTTCTTTAAATTTCAAGAATGTCATAGCCTTTCTTTTTTCACACTTAAGCTTAAGCAGAAATCTTTCTGCCAGTAAGGACATTTTCTTACTGTCTAAACCTAGCGGTTTTTTGAAAATTTATGCGTGCGTTCACATGGAGCAAAAATGCCGTGCAAAGCATGTCACCCAGCGAAGAAACACTTTTAGAATTACGAGTTTGTTTGGTCAATAATAAATGGATTTTTAAGAGCAAATACATATTTTAAGATGAAAAAAAAAACTTCATAAGGAACTTCGAATTATCTTAAACTGTGATCATTCTTTTGTAAAGAATATTTCAACGCCTCGTAAACAGAAGATTCAAAAAGGTATATATTTGTTTGTTTTTAGTGAAAACACAAAACAACTTCGTGCAGCGATGGTGTAGTGGTTGGTTGGTACCTTTGAGTGCGACCGCTGCGACCCGTGTTCGAGTCCAGTCATGTCGTATCTCAATACACCACTCCGATGCGCTTTAAAAGCAGCGTGTCAGCCCATTAGGAGCCATCGACTGACTGCACACTGGCCTTCGGGCAAGTTAGAGCAATGCTATACGTATCTCTGGCGGTAAGTCAACCAACAGTTGCAAGTCGGCGGGCGGAAGAACCAACCATTACGGATGGAAGCCCAAGGACTAAATACTCCCGTTACTTACTTACTTACTTACTTACTTCGTTTGTTTCATGTAGGGGCTGTTATATTTTTAAGCTGTGGATACTGAAACTCAGCATAGAGTCCTTCTCAGCTCTAACATAAAAAATCTGCATCTACTATACAGTTTAACTGCCAATTTGAGGCCATCAAAACTTGACACTGTAAAGCTTGTTAAATCTATTTTGGTCAGTAAGGTTAGAGTTTGCTAGTATTTTAATGTAATGTTTTAATGTTTGATGATAATGTTTTAATGTTTTCATGTTTAATCTGTTTTTAAGTTACATGTATTGTCAATGCCCTTTATTACAAATAGCTTTCCTAATCACAATAGAAAATTGAAACATCTTCTAATTGCTTGTTAACTCAATACACAGCAAATCATGTAACAAACCAAACTTTTTCTATTAGTTATATAAAGATGTCTGTGGTGATTTAGGTAAGTTTAGAGCGTAGGTATATATATATATATATTTTTTTTAAATGATCAAAACCTTAGTTTTCTTTTTGAGTTTGCAATATTGCTTAAAGTGTATAATTTACGTACGTAATCACTGTGTGACATCTAAAAAGATCAATATAAACATAAGCTGGTTTTGTACACCCAAAAAAGAGATGTTTTATGTCATTCAGATGTAATTAAGTTTATCGGTGGTGTATACGTATATGCAATGAAGTTTGGCATAGTGTCAATTGCAGTATTGCAAAATGTCTTTGAGTGGATATGTAATCAGAAATATAATGTTATCTTGTAAAAATCATTCAACCTTCCTTAAATTTCCTAAAGATTTTTTTTAACAGATCATGAATTTCCACTTAGATTAAGAATGTAAGTGCATGTCATATTGTTAATCAAACTAAAACGTATCTAGGAATGTAATGTATTGTAGAAACTATTCAATAATTCAATGATTGAAAGTCATCAAGTTCCAAGAATGCTATTATAATGTTTCATTTTTCATATTTTCATTTTTCAACTGGTTTTGCAGAAGTCTTTCTGCCCGTAAGGGCATCTTGTTGACTTTAGGACACCTGTGGTGAAGTAAAGTATTTAAAATACTCGTGTTTACCCCTTCTACTACCTCATAACAAGACATCAACAGGCGGATTATTTAACACGCCATAAATTAACGCGGTCACAAATAAACGCGGATGGACGAAGAGGCGTTTTAAAAGTGTGCTTCAAATAACATGGTTGAAGGACTGTAATTTTATAATGGTTTTAGATTAACGTGGATTTTCATTTGGCTCTGCATTATTACGGTAGCAGCAAAAGCGAATACCGTATTAAAACACCCGTGGACTCCTACTCCTACTTTTCCTACTCTTCCTACTCCGGTCTGCGATTTAGAATCTGCGGGACTCTGCCAAAAACGCAATGTAAATTCCCTACCTTTTTGCTAAGTAAAAAAAAAAAAAAAAAAATGACGCAATTAAAAATGAAAAGGAATAAAAGAAATACAAATCTAGTTTCCACCAAGTTCTTTTTTTTCCTGTTTCCAACTAATCATTCAAAGAACATTGCTTCTAATTGTAAGCTAATTGCACGTGTTTTCTCTACACATTGAATTCGAATTCGATTGACAATTGACTTCGAATTCAATGTATAAAGAAAACAATTGAAAGAAATTTGAAAACTTTTCTGAAGGCAAGAAAGCTTCATGCTAGTTTAGATACGATCATATAGTTGCTTATATACGTAAGCTTCAAAATGAGTAAAAAGTTAACAGATTATTTCTTTAAAAGAAAAGATTTTTCAACGACGCCAACTGAACAAATTAGTACGTCTGTCAGTTCATCTGTAAATAACGATGTAAATATGCTTGATGTAAATAATCCTGCTGCAAATACAAATGCTGCAAATGACAGTACTTCTGCTGTAAATAATCCTGTAAATATTTCAAGTCGTGTGATGAGTGAAGATATAGAAGTACCTTATCATCCATCGAGTTCGTCTAATTTTCCCAAAACAACATTTGGCAAACAAGATCGATCATGTCAAGCTTTTTGGTTTATTAAATATCCTTGGCTAAATTACGATGAAAGGTTTGTATATTTCCTTATAGGTATGTTTTTTGGTGAAATTCATGACAGACCTTTCCCGATTTCTGTTTAACCTCTAAACTGTGACTGAATTTCATGTCTAACCTCGTTTTTATGCGATTCATTGTTCCACTGATTTCATTACATTAAAACTTAAAAACAGTCTCTATTATTTCCAATTCCCATTCCGATAGTTAGAAGCAGTTTATTAACTCAAAACAGCTCAAACTCAAAAGCTTCTATCGTTCATCCAAGCTGAGTTTGTTATAAGTAAATGTATCCTTCACATTGCATCTTTTTATTTTTGCAATCGTATGTTTTTCTTTGTTATCTGAAATATGTGGTAGGTGACTATTTTCAACCCATGTCTTGTTCCTCTGCATACATGCTTTTACCGTTTAGGAACGACTGCTTACTGTGTTTCTACTGCTCCTCACAATCAAATAGAGGAACATTGTTGTCAGAACGTAACAAAGAGGAAACATACATTAGCAAAGGTTTTCGTTCTTGGAAAAAGGCTCCAAAATGTTTTAATGATCATGAAAACTCAAATTGTCACAAAGCCGCTGCTTCATATCACGCCATTCAATCAAATGGTATTGGAGATTTAGATAATAAAAATTTAGCTAATTCTAGGAAGGACAATAGGTCATATTTAATTACAGTCCTTAGAGGACTTCAATATTTGGCAAGGCAAGGCATTTCCATTCAAGGGACACATGGCTCTGACAATTTCACACACCTTTTGAGACTACTGGGGACTAAAGATCCATTAGTCTTGGAAAACTTTGAGCGTTCGAGCCTAAAATTCAACCACAGTAACGTTCAAAATGAACTTTTAGACATCATGGCTAAGCAAGTTTTATTCAAAAAAGTAGCTGAGATAAGAAAAGATGATTATTTTAGCATCATGTGCGATGAAGGAACGGATTATAGCAACTTGGAACAGCTGTCGTTTAATATTCGAAGCGTAGATGATGATCTCAAAGTCCATGGAGATTTCTTAGGTTTTTATGAATTAGACAACATAAAAAGTGATACAATCGTTGCAGCAATTAAAGACAGTCTTATAAGATTCAACTTATCATTAGAGTCTTGTCGTGGTCAAATTTAGGATGGTGCAAGTTACATGCTTGGTAAAAAAACGAGGTGTTGCTACGCAGCTATCAGTGATGCAACCCAAAGCTCTTCCTACGCACTGCCTTGGACACTCAGTAAGTCTTGCTGTGAAAGATTTGACATATGATTGCAAACTTTTAGGCGACACTATGGGAACAGTTGGTGAGATAACTGTTTTAGTAAAGTTTTCTCCGAAGAGAGAAAAAATAATTGGTCATATCAATGAGATTGTCGAAGGACTCGTCCAAGAAGAATTGGAAGTTAGAGGACAATCCCTCGATAAGTTGTGTGCTACCCGTTGGACTGTAAGAGCCAATTGTTTTCAAATAATAATTAGAAGTACTAAAACAATGTAATCGTGATAATTGGCTTATAATCCCCTCAGTAATAAAAATGGTCAAGCTTTTGCTAGTACTGGCACCAACAACTGCGACAGCTGAACGTTCATTTTCGATGCTGCGAAGGCTAAAAACATAGCTACGGGCCACCATAAACAAAAAAGGTTCAACTCATTGGCAATATTGACATTGCATAAAGGTATCGTTGATGATTTAGACTTAACAGAAGTAGCAAACGTATTTGTTTCAGGACATGACAGCCACTTCGGACGATTTTCAACTGGTGACTTGTAACTGCAATGATACTCGAACTGACAAATTCATTTTTTAAGTCAGAAAAGTAACCTATTAGCATCATTTCTCAGAATGGTTCTATGGTCATTTCCGACTCTCCTTAGCATTTTCCCAGATGTATTCTTTATTGACTTCATAGTTTATCACAGTACTTTTTTTTTTATAAATGTGTCAACTTACGAGCTTGCAGTAAATCTTTTTTGAGTGAGTCGTGTTAATGCTATAGAAATAGTTTCACTGTCAGAATTCTGGCTGCACCATAACACACTTCTGGACCAAGTTGCTTTTTACTTGCACACTTGACACACATTTTGGTATACCTGATTTTAAGCTCTACTGAGTTTTACTACTTTACCAAATTTCGTCAGATTCCTTTTTATTATGCTCAATGAACCTAGGAAGTTCCACATTTAAAATTGACTTAGTAAAATGGAAATTTCTTGTGAGAATTATTCTCAGAAATCGATTAAGAGGTCATTCTAGAGACTTCGTAAAAAAAAAAATTGTACCTTTTACTTTAAAAGTACATAACCTGATATTTTATAACTTAATCCACGAAATTAGAATTTAATCGAATTCTAATCATTTAGGCGTACATAAAAATGGGACTTTTAGTTCATTACGCTAACTGAAAATACTGGATATGTTGCTTTTCTTGTTAGTAAAGCTTATCAGTTCAAAATTTCTTATTACCTTGTTTGTTAGCTACCACACTGTGTTTGTGTATTCATAGTCACAAGAAAAAGAATAGTCTGGAAACAGGGCCGATTCCGGCCTTCCGATGAAAATATGTTAAGTTCCGCGGAAAACTAGAACCCATGCTTTTTTATGGTGCAAAGAATCTTTAAATCAGGCTGGAAGCTTTAGATTTTTTGAATTATTTTTCACTTCCTCTGGTCTTCCAGGGGCAAGTTTCACCATTTTTGGCTGTTAAATAAACTCAAGGTATCCCTATATTTCGTCTTCCTCGAGGAGACGAAGAGCATAGCGAGAATAAGCGATCGAAATGGGTGGATGTTGTGACACAGAAAGACAAGATGGTTCGTTGATAACCCTCGAGCAAATTAAGAAATTGAATATACACAATATGTTATGTGAATGTTATTTCGAAGAACAACAATTGAGAAAGGGAGTAGACTCTATCATATGACATATATGTATACAATATATTGTGTTTATAAAGTCACTTAAGCGCTATTTCCACGACCACTTTTGATCGAAAATTTTCGCTAGAAAATTTTCGAGGAGAACAATTTCTGCTAGAAATATTTCGATCATAGAATTCCACATAAAAAAGTTGAACTTAATTAGCTGGTTTTCATATTCAATAGGAGATTAAAGATACAGAAATTAGTTCGAAAGCAACCACAAGTAGAAACCATCTTCTATAATTCTTTTTTCTGAATTGTTCGACAGAATTGCTATTCAATAGTTCAATTTAATACACAAAGTGTCAACACATTTTTCACCATTTTGATTGGACGAATATTTTTTCGCAAAGCGATTTCGATAGAGAGTTGAAATTATTTTAACTCACATTCGCACAGTAGAGAAAAGAAATTTTTCGCTCGAAAAGCAGAAAATATTCAATGCGCATGCTCAACTTTTTTCTTCGTCGAAATATTTCGATCAAAAGTGGTCGTGGAAATAGCGCTTTAATACAAAATATGCTATTTCAACAATGTAAGTAATTAATGTCACTTGTGAGTAAAATTATGAAATTCTATTGCAAAGAAACCTTCGTCTGTTAAAAAATATTAAACTGAAAAATTTATTTATTAAACTTATTATGTATACATTATTAAACTTATTATTATATAACAGCCAATTTCTAGACAAAGCCCTTAGAGAATCAGGTAACTCTATTTCCACAAAGGCTCAATGACCATTATCCATTGATCATTCTTGTATTTGTTTAGGTGCTCTACTTATATAAAATTTTACGAAAAGCTTTCTGCAATATACTTTTATAGAATTTTATCATTTTCTATAATTTGATTTACAAGTGTCATTTGTTACTTACAAAGTCTTTTAAATAAAATTGATACAAAATGTTTTAAAAAATATCTAACAAAAATTTATTCCTTTACAAAGTATATATCTATGATAAGCCCATTTCTACCTGTTTTCCCATATGTAACTTTGATTTCAGGATATATCCCTACTTTAAACCTACCAGTCAAAAGTATTCCACCATCAAGTTCCACAACAAGGCAATTTATAATTATCTTTTTTCCTTAACATAAGAAATTTTAACGGCAATTCCATTTTACCATTCAATTCCCTTATTCTAAGCATATACAGCCTGTAAGACTTAATGATTTTATTATTTTTTATGCAACTAAATAATTCCAGTGACACAACTCATATTTATGGGCCATAAAAGAGCCTCTAATTAGGAAAAACAGTGTTGGTTTTAGCCATTTTAGACAATTGAAATTTTCTTGCACTTAATCAGTTAGCCCCCTCAAATAAATTTCTGTTCTGCAGTCCCTGTTATGTTATTATGTAAAAAAAAAATATGGAGCTGCTTCATTATCTCAGTCTACATAACCAGTTTCTCTTATTAACCATGTGCTGTGAATTTACAACCCAAACACTCAAATCTTCCAACACAACAAAGTTCATGTTTATACTTCCAAAATTATCGCACAACCACATTAAGTTCTCATATTACTCAGTCATAAATGTCAAGGTAGCACCAAAGTTTTTAGTTAGTGAGTCAAGTTCGTTGAGGTTGTGGTCTATTAGATGCATTAGGCACAGTTGCAATTTGTTTGTTGATGTTATGACATACGTAATAACATCAATGAATGTGTCTATAGGTCAAAGCCATTTTTTATGTCTATTTTCTAACATGTTTATATCCAAGCAAATCTAAAAAAGGGATCAGAATCAGCATGCATTCAGTGATTGAATTCGTCAAATACTTGGTATCTATACGATATGTACTCTGGAGTCCTCAATAATAAGAGGGGTGCAATAATAGGAGATTGAACGTTGCAATAGATATTAATGATAGGTAGGGAGGGGTACAATAATTGGCGACAATTTGCAGGAGTCAGCACACTTGAAAATTACTTTGGGCTAATAGAGTCAGCGAGTGTAAGAAAGTGCATTTTCCTCCCTTCCCCATCTTCATCAGAAACTAATTGAAATACTTTAAGCAAATAAATACCTTAAATCCATAAATTATTCTGTTCACAAGGAACTTTATTGATAGCAAAGCTAGAATCCAAACTGCTATGTCTTTGTAGGTGCAATTTCTTTATTTGTTTTGGAATGTTTTGGTTTTAAGACAAGCTAGTCATGATGGAGATAATTACGTAAAAAGAAAACACTTTGGGAGTACTTCTGCCTAAAGAAACTTTTATCTCAGCCATTTTTATTATCTCTCAGTAATATGGCACATAGGTTGAGATTTAGGTTTAATTTAACCACTAAAACAGATTTTTGAGGGGTGTAGGAGATGAGAACAATGAAAACACAGGGTCTTACATGAAAGTGTGCCCAATTAATCCTTTTATGATATGTATGTAGCTATAAAAATAGCTGTTTTCAGGCTCCAGTGTCCTTGAAAATCCAAGTGCAATGATTTCGTTTCAATAAAAGTCCGCAGCAATTTCGTTCTAGTTTTGTCAGATTTCATCTTGTGAGGCTGTTGTTTATCTTTCTTAAAAGAAAAGGTTCTTGTGCAAATGTACAGCATGAGCAAATTTTCAAGTAAATTCATTGAAGGTTCTTTCTTCATAACATGATCATCTCTAGTCCTTATTTTAGAAATAAGTCAAGGATGTAGGAATCTTTCACAAAAGTGCTTTCCTTGTTGTCAACAGCAGTAAAAATATATTAGGAGGTACATTCCAAAATCCATTTTTATCATGAACGTCAACCAGTTTGTGCTCCAGAAAACATGCAGTGATATCGTCAAATTTTCCAGCAAGAAGAACTGATAAACAATGTCGATTATAAAGCTTTCTTGAAACGTATTCATTGATATATATTCCCAAATACATATCCATTCAAATAAGCAGTAATTGAAAATCTTTCAGTATCTTTGCAGTTAAAATTCTTCTTGAAAGCTTCTAACATCAGTTAAGTGAGCCAAAATATGATTTACAATTTAAAAGCCCACAATTACAGAACACTTCTTACTGATCCCTTGAAACAAATCTTCAGCCTTTCAGCCCTGTTCGATGCACATGTATAAATTTTTAAATAAAACTTATCAGTATCTCCATCAAACGATAAATGATGATGATCTTTGAAAGTATAAAGCCAAACAACATCACATTTTATTAACTGTAGGTCAGGATAACAACCCTCTTCGACCAGTTTTTTCCATGATTTTCCTTTCAAAAACGGGTTAAGCATTTTTTCTGCAATTTTACAGGACGTAGAATTTATCATGTTTGGAAATTAAACCAGGAGTTAGAACACGTTCTACCAGGCAAACCTTTCTTGACATGTTTACAAGTAAACGATGCCCAACAAGAAGAGTCATAAGGCATATCACCAACAGCTGAAGTACATCCCTCATCTGACTGACCACGTGATCAATAGCCGCAAAAATTGCATCAAGGAGCATCTCCAGAAAAGAAATCTTCCTGTCTTGCTGCTACTCATCCTGCTTGTTTTGCACCATAATTGTGCGGGCCGTTCAAATTGCAACTTCTCGCTGCAAATCGGTCGTTTAGGGCCGCATTTTTCAGACTATTCTTTTTCTTGTGACTATGGTGTATTACGACTTTCAAAGATCTAGTTCAAAAAGGCAGTTATTTGTTGGAATTCAATTTTGTTTATAATAATAATTTTAATGAAACCAAACTTTTTTTTCTACATAAGCTCTTATGGTTATCACTCTCGTATTTCATGCGGGAGATCGGGGTTCAATTCCCCTTGGCGGCGATCCACCATGCGCGAGTGAATGTACCATAGCGCCGGGTCGACCCATGCCATGTGAGGGAAATTGGGTAGATGATACATCGGGTGTTGGAGGAGGTCATCCAGAAGAGCACAGGCCCTTGATTGGGTTTGTGTCACTCATGAGAGTGTCAAATACTTCGGAACCGTGGCCGTGGCCCCTTCTGGAAAGCAGATGCAGTAGCAACTGAGTGAGGCTAGCCACGTAAAACAATACCAAATAAATAATAAAATAAATAATAAGAAAAGATTTCTTATAAAAAAAACATATGTTACACAGCTCACGCATGTATAATTCTTTTGTCTTCAAATAAATCATTGCTGGTGTTTTATGATTAGACTCTATTTACACTAATTAATCATTTTCATCAAATTTATCGTTAATGCCTGTTTTCCACCAGTGAGATATCTCAGAAAACACCGGTAAAGAAGTTTTTAGAACTTAAAGTAAAATTTTGAAAGCGTTTTTGTGAAAAATAAACTTGCTGCTACCGTTTAGCGCCATCTGGCTATTGTTTTAAATGATTTTGAAGGTGTGTTTTTGAATACCGAAAGGAAACCAAAAGTTTCAATGCTTACAGAGTTACCAAAATTGCAAATATTACCTACATAATAAAGCCCAAGAAAGAAAACGAAAAACAGTGTGTATGGTAATGTCTTTATGCGATTATGCTCTACGACTGTGCAAGTGACTAGTTTTGTTTGAATTTTTTAAACATGTTTTTGCGGAGTGTAGCTTTTTGCGGAACAGAGCTCGTTTTGGCAAGTTTCGTGCGATTTGGCTCACCTTTGAAAATTTTGAGATAGATAATAATATGTCTACTGGAAATGAGGGATTGACTGCCAATCTATTGAGAGAATTAGCCCAAGAAAATGCTGAACATATTACTGATCCACATGAGACTGTTATATTAAATGATGGAGGACCTGATTTCAATTGGCATTAGCATGGAATCACATGTTTGACACAAAAACCTCCAGAAGCTTCATTCACTTGCTTGAAAGATATCTCAGAAGAGGCAGAACAGCAAGAAATGAACTTTGCAACTCTTTTAAATTTGCCTATTTGTAATTTCTTGCTAATTCCCTCCAAAGAGCTGCCATTGCTTAGTGTTAAAACGCCTCTTGGAAATTAAAAGAAATACTGGAAAACTTGAACATGTCCGATTGTTAATACCCTGAACTGCAGGTACTGGCAAGACATATGTGTTAAATTACTTATATAGCAAGAAGGTTATTTAAAGCTAATGGTGCTGTTATGAACTTAACCCCTACTAGAGCAGCTGCAGTTTTGATTCCGAATGGTAGAACAATCCACTCTACGACTCCTATTCCTAGAAACACAAAAGAATCAAAGTCTGCTCAAATGACTGATTATCCAATGAACAATAAAGCACTGAGTAAACTACGAAAACCCTAAATGGGTTCCTATCCTTTTCAACGAAAGCAGATGTGAAAACAATTGTTGTTACAGGATAGGCATTCCTTTGATGCCTGGATATGCAATTCCAATTGCTAAAAGCCAAGGAATGACAATTGGGGATGGAAAACAAGCGACTCATGCCAGAATAAAGTTACAGTCAATAAAAGTAATGGAATCCTCTCTCAAGCCCTCTCTCGAGTCACCAAAGAACAAAATTGGTTCTTAGTGGAAAGAATACCAGCTGAGAGGTAGTTATATATTAGTGAACATCCACATATGCCTCATAGAATGGAAGAGGAAGGTTAAAAGCTTTATCTGATTGTACTGTTGAACGTCATAAAGAGTATTGTGAAGGATGTGAAGCCTATATGACTTTGTTGAGGGAGTTAGATGTTGAATGAAATGAAAATATAGAAGACAGTGTCTGTCCAAATTTTAGAATTCAATCTTGTTCTTACATTATATGCCATAACAATAACTAAATGACTTTATGATAATATATTTTGCTTGCACTAGCTGTCTTTGAGTGCTTCCAGGATTACTTACCAGATGGGATGTAATAGCATCATGGTACTACATAGTACTAAATGCATGTTATAACATCTGCTTTATTTCTGTGACTAACACTGGAAGCATTCATGGACAGTTGGACAAACAAACAAAGAAAATGTTAAAAATGTTAGTCACAGAAATATTGCATATAATTGGATGTTATAATATGTATTTGGTACTGTGTAGTATCATGTCAAACTATTAGAATTGAAATGAATTGTCATTGAAAATGAGAATAAACAGAGCAAAACAATTTGAACAGCAATTATATAGTTGAATCAGAAGCTTGTTATGTATATTAGTATTAATAATAAAGTAGCAGTAGAGGAGAAGTAACAAACATGAAAGTAGAAATGATGAAGTATAGAATAAAAATGATTAATTAGTGACTCCTCTGGTTCTCCAATACATCTTATAACTACAGATAAATTGACACACTGCAACAAAGTATGAAAAGAGAAATTAGTAAAATTTAAATGATTAATATAATGAGAGTGTATCATGTACTTGTAGCATTTGTAGCCGTATGTAAGTATACTATCTATCAAGGTATGTGACTTATTATAAGGTAACTTATCAACTCTGGCATTTGAATGCTGTCTCGTTATTTTCTTTTATTGTTTAGGCATGTCAAGAATTGGTAGTGGTAGTGTAAGTTCTTATATTGAGAAAACATTGTTTTCATTTGTCTAGTGTATACTGATTTTGTTTTTGTATCTGTTCAGGAACAGGAATATGAACGAGAGCAGGAACAGGAGGGACAAGAGGCAATGAGCACGTCGGATGAGGTATGAATTTCATTTTACTTTAACACTCTCTTGGCATTCCTGTTCATTGACATTGACATTGAAAAATTATATGAAGGAGTGGAAGAGGAAAGGGGCGGTGGCAATGGTGATAGTCGTGCGCGATGAAACGGTATGAGATATTAGAAATATGTTATAAACAAGCCTTTGTTAAGTTAATTTTGACCCCTTGTTTATAAGAAATTTGTGTTTTTCCAAACTCTACCTATATTAGGCACCTGAGAGTAAGGAGGGAGTCTCGGGGAAATTTTCATATAGGGTAGGTCTATTTAATTAATTTTAATTACGTACATTGAAAAACTGTATATTTTTCAAAGTATAATAAATGATATATTTTAAGGGGAACCTGGTCTGGGAAAGTTCAAGTTCTATTGAAACCAAATCGGCATAGAATATAGCTTCCGCACTGAACTATCAATCACAAGTTCATGGATGTTTAGAATAATAAAATTCTAATGCAGGACGTTACTGAATGCAGACGAAAAATGTTACATTCGCTACTACACAAGTTGAAATTATTCATTCTTAACACGCGATATCACTTGTTGAGTGTTCTTCCACTGGTTCAACAACCATAAAATCTGGATGAACATGCGATGACAAATAAAACAGACTTGTGTCGGATGGCCTTATCCGTTCCATGGATGTTGTTGTTTGGCGTAATGACTTTCCGATGATGTAGAGTCTGATAGTATTCCATACCACTGTTTGGGCTTGCTATTGAATTCCACTTGTTTCAATTTGATCGTCTTGGCTGCTACTTTAAAATGTGCAGCCGTTGTCTATTTTAACAGAAGATTGGCAAGAATACGTTCAGTTCATTACAAATGACACAAATGAAAAAAAGCGCTTCATATCTATTGTGATGTACAAAGTGCCAACAAACGTTTTGAATAAAGACAAAGCAATCAAAAATATTCTTGCCGCACCCTTCTTTGGCTTTTCCATTTTCAGAAACACGCTCCATTTGTACTGCATAGGCACCACGGTTTTTCCCTCTAACACAGAAGTTTTTTATCCAGGATGCTTCTGCATTACTAATGATAGTGTGGTAAAGAATTTGTAAAATATATGAGATGTGAATTAATGTTAGAATTATTCAACATTCATAACTGTTTGTTTTTCTTGTTAACCACCCCATCACTCAGAATTCATGACTCCATATCACAAATAATAGTTCCCGGAATCTCCTTAAGACAATTATCTCCTAACGATAGGCTAACGATAGGCTTTCACAAACAAAATTAATATTCTCTGAACACATATTTGTGCTCTATCCCAATGGGCACGCGAACGTTGGTTCAACGTTGAATCAACGTCACACCAATCGTCGGAACAACGTTGAATTATGATTGAATTTGAAAGGTGAGACAACGTTATTTCACAGACTAAGTTACAACGTTAAAATACCAACGTTGATTCAACGTTTTATATTCAACGTTGTGTTAATGTTGATGAGCAGACGTTGATGCAACGTCACTTCCCAACGTCGGAACCAACGTTGGATTATGATTGAATTTGAAAGGTGAGACAACGTTATTTCACCATGGCAGTTTCAACGTTGACATACTGATGTTGATTCAACGTTTGATGTGTAACCTTGACTTAATATTGGTTTAAAACATGATTTCGATCAGCTTGAAAGAGAACTTCATTTTACATTAGAGACAAGACATAACAGCAAATTCCGTTTTAGCATGTTTCTTAACAAATATATAATAAATATATACAATGACTTTCATACACGTTTTCTTTTTTCATAAGAAACCTGATCACTTGCTTTAGGGCTGGAGTTCTCAGCTTCAAAGGTTCTTATTAAGTTCCTTGCTTTTTAACTGTGTTTTTTCATTTGGCGTGACACGTTTCTATTATTATCATCACACAAGAATTTAGTACATTTCAGAAAAAGAAAATTGTTGCTGTTTTTTCATTCTTCAGCCTAGTAACTTCCTGAGCAATTCATTATTTTTAAGCCATTTTCAGCCTCAGGTTCCTTATAAACGCGTTCCTTACAAAACAAAAAAACATAAAACATTAACATATATATACATGTGTATATAAACTGAAAATAATTTTAAAAATCAAGATCAAAAAACCGAGGAACCGAATATAAGTGACGATCGTTGTTGAGGCATTTCTAGATAAACTTCAGACCTTTTGATTCATTAAAAAGAATTATTTACTACATACACAAAACTCTCTTACTTCACATATGAAGGACATGGTTTTTACATGCAATATTTGCAAGAGAACGTTTGAAAGCCTCAGGGGACATAACATACATTATGTCTCTTGTAAACGCAAAGATCGCAATTACAACACACGTTTAAATCGCTCAAGTATCACACTTGAAGATGTGACGGAGATGGAAACCAATACTATGTCATCTTAAGCATAGTAAAGATAAGGGTTTAATCATTTAATTCTGTGTGTGGGCCAGCTAGGAAAACTTAAAAGTGGACTGTCAAAACCTTGTGAGCTTTCGAGAATTTTTTACTAGTATAAAGGTGTTCTTTGAAAAGCCCGAACAAGGCACTTTAAGTAAAAATGACAACTAACGGACTAGTAACTCGGACATAGTCAATATTCAACAATACTCTTCGTAAAAACTAAATCAAATGAGACCATTCACCTTTCTTCCACACTTTCGTTTAGTTTAACTTCTGCTCTACTTAAACAGAGTTTAAGACATTGACAGCACTGATGTGACATAATTCTTAAAACGTTGATTCAACGTTGTATTTCCATCTGATGAAATAACGTTATTGATCCAATGTTGTATCAACGTTGATTTACAAACGCTGCATCAACCTCACTTTTCAAACGTTGGTTCAACGTTGAAATTTCTTCCGTTGAAATAACGTTATCGATCCAATGTTGGTTCAACGTTGATTTGCAAATGTTGTATCAATGTTAGTTTTCAGACGTTGTTTCAACGGTGAACATAACAACGTTGATGAAACGTCATTTCCACAACGTTGTTTCAACGTTGTATTTGCATCCGTTGAAATAACGTTAAAAGATACAATGTTGTTTCAACGTTGGTTTTCAAACGTTACATCAACGTTGCAATTTCAACGTTGATTAAGTGTTGGTAATTATTCCGTTCATCTAACGTTGCCAAAACAACGTTGAACCAACGTTGAAAAAACGTTTGTCGAATCAACGAAATTTTTACAACGTTGAACCAAGGTTGATTATAGGTTGTCGACCGACCGACCATAATTCAACCAAAATTCAACGTTGAAATAACGTCGCGTGCCCATTGGGATACTTCTGGATGGATTTTTAAAGGCTACTTTGTATACATCATTTCATTACCAGTTCCCGAAAAGACGCATTCTTAATTTTCGCTGGCGAACGGGTGATTTCACGCACACACTCCGCAAACCTTATAATATTGATATTCCGTTAAGCTACCGTCATAAAAATAGAAACCTGTCGTCTTTTATGCATTTCAAGAATTTGCTTTTAAAAAATATCACAAGTCACGATTATGTATCGTGTAAATTATAATCCAATTTACACGATACATAATCAATGAGCGGTTAAATGTTAGGCGGTACAAATTAGCACAGCTTTAAAAATCTACTTTACTTACTTCCCACGTTAAGTTCGTTACTCGACGTTAAGAACAATTTCGTGCAACGCTTACATGACATAGTTGCCGAATTGGCAATGTTGTCAGAGTTTTGAGTCACCAACTTTTATTTGCACAAAGAACAATAGAAAGGTTCTGCTTTTGGATTTCACAATAATTTTGTGAGGTTTGACAATTGGCGAATTTAGGCCAAATTTAAAACAAATTTCAAAAGTTCTTCAATTTTTTTAAAATTTTGCACTTCTTTGAAAGGTGCTCATTTCGAATTTGACGGTCATTTTGTCAGAAATGACCAGAATTGGGTAACTCGGGCTAAATTTAGATTAAATTTGGATAGTTATTCAGTTTTCATCTGATTTTGCACGGATCACGTTTGAAAGGTGCTGATTATCAATTTGGATTTCACATTTGACCAAAAGTAGGCAATTTGGTGATGTTGAATTTTTGAAAGTAGATGTGTGTCGTTGTGGCACATTCTGAAATATTCAAACTAAGTGGATTCTTGTTCAGAAATAGTAAACATTAAACAAAATGCCATGTTATTACATCATAATTATGCACTGCATAATTTGATGTTCTTTAAACTAAAATCTGACAACAAAAACAGAATGTTCAAATAGTGTTAAGACTGCATTAACAACTTTTTGAAATTTATCCTTCCTTAAATTATCCTTTTTCACGTAGGGATCCATTTAAGTTCTTGTGTTAAGATTTACTCTGAAGTGTTGATACAAGACACTCTGTTCAGACAAGGGTAAAAATAATAAATTGGCATCATATATCAAATATCGGAGCAGTACGCCATCAATTTGGCATTTTGGAGTGAAACTGCTTTGATAAAATGTTTGCTTGAATTTTAATTTGGTATGTTAAGATGCTGCGAAAAGTGCAAGAACATCATTGGATGTGTAAGGCAGTGAAATCCTAAACAATCGTTAACAAATTGTCAGAACGTAGATAGCTATAATCATTATAAGCATACATTTTTCAGCTACTTTAATTTGCTTTGCAGGCAACTTCCTTCTTAGTGAGATGACACGAAATGTAGAGGGCATTTATTATCCAAAAATTTATGTTTATATCGCTGTCGTTTAATGACTGAAGGCATTCCTTCTGTATTCTCATGAACAAGCGAACAACTATTCTTGAACATCTCTACCAAACTAAAAACTTTCATGACAAACTTGAACTTTTCCGATTTCGTCAAATTGAAGTAAAGCTGCTGTTGAAGAATATGTAAAAAAGATGAAGAAGAGGATGACTAATTACATATTACGTTTCTGTTACATTTCTTTTTCTTATTCTTTATGTATAAAAATAATATGCTTCTAAAAACATCTTGCACAGAGAAATTTGTTCTCAAAAATGTTTAGTTAGAATGGAAGTTCAAAAGGAAATTACTATCAATTCTGTCCAGCACCTTCACAAGGACGAGCCCTTGATAATAGTTGTGTGATAATAGTATTGCTTTAATAACGCATGCTTTCAATTTCTATTCTTAGCTTTGGTATACACTTAAGCCATACTTTGTTGATAAGGAAAGAATCTTCGAAACAACGAGTAACTGTGCTGGCAGATTATAGTTTAAGAGTTGTGCAAACGGAAAGACTCACTATTTATTTGATCAGTGTTGCTTCCAATTCCTTGGGCTAAATCACCTTCCAAATCGCTGTCAGTGTTGATTTCAAATCCTTCAACTAAATCTTTCCAATTGCTATTAGTGTTGTTTCTACGACCACCAGCAAACCCATCTTCTGAATCGGTGTATATGGCAGGATAGAATCGATTTAATCTTGTAAGAAAATTGGTGTTACCTAAGAAATTCAACTATATTAAAATCGCGCTAATTCAATCTAATTCAATCAAGATTTTTCTGATTACTGGGCGATTTTGATTTGAGAATGATTTAAGATTTATTGTATATATATTATATACTAGTATCCCGTGTAAAAATTTTGTACGGGTTTTAATTCTGAAAGTGACGTCTCAAAACTGGTGTCGAAAAATTAAATTACAGCATGACGAACAGAAAGGGTATCAATGTTGCAAGTACTTTAATTTTTAAATATAAGAGTGCAGAACAGTCGTTTTATTTGGAAGATTTTAAACCCATCAGAAATAAAAATGCCCGCTGTGCATCCGCTTTTTTCAATTGTATCGATTGAAGATGCAATGCAATGGTTCCCCGTGATGAAAATATCTAACGTCAATACAGAAAAAAACACTTCTCAACCTTTAAATTAAAAATCTGTAGGTATTCTGCCTACAGCATATTAGTTCACTATCAACATTGAAGTTTTGAACAGAAAAGCTTTTTAATCGGAAGATATGAAAATATTCATAATACATCTTTCACGATACGATATAGAAGTAAAATTAAATTGTGCTTACAGGAAAACAACAAAAAGATTAACTTAAATAAAAGCCAAACGCGTAAGTGTCAAGTACGATTATATACCTTTTATACCTTCTAGCGATTTTCTTTGCACGAACCCAGAACGTCATGATTTAAAACCATGATATTCATTTCTTCGATCGTTTATATTGTTTTTATGCGTCTGCCCTAAAGGAAATGTAATAATGCAGAAACCATACTATAAGAAAAACAAAACAAAAATACAAAAAAGTTCAAAAGCGGACTTACCCTAAAAACATTTATAAATCTTCGTGCAATACTTTCGTTGTTGTCTATCGTTTCTTGATCGACCAAAACATTTATAACCAATAAAGACATTCGTAAAACGATCAAAATAAAATTCAATGTAGAGGTATCTTTGCCTTATACTAATCGTAGAAAAATATTAACCGTGGTCTGACATACTTTTATGAAGAAGTGACCGCAAAAACGACCCGAAATTTTAGACAGTGAAAGCGTGAAAAAAGCGGATGCACAGTGCGTATTAGGATATAGACTAGCCGCCAAGGCGGCGTCGCTCGCCACCCATGTTCAGTATGCGTTCTGTCGCAGAATTTCACAGTAAAAGGTTTTTACAGGCATTAATGCGTTATTACATTCAGAAGATTAAAAACAGAAACAAATAGCAACATGGCTCAGAAGTAACTTTAATGTAAAAAAAGTGGCAATATATAACACAGAACTGTTTACCACAAAACCAAACATTACAAAATGTTAATTCAAAACAAATTGATACCTTCCAACTTTTTCTTTTGTTCCAAAGTTACTTCTGGACTGTAATCATTAATGAATTTTGAAATTATATATATATAGTCTGTTCTTCCCAAAATCATCATGATTTAAACCATGAGTTTCATTTCTTTATGCTTTTTTATTATTGCCTAAAAGAATAATATTTCAATTGTAATATCGAAAATAAAAAACAAAACAAAAAGAAACAAAAAACAAAAAGGAAATTCAAGTACGCATATCCTAAAAACAATAACTAAAAACACAAATTTACCCAGAAGATAAAAAGTAACAAATAAAAACATAATGTCAAACTTATACACCACCATAACACAAAATAATGCATAAACTTGATAAAATATAAACTGAAGAAAAATCCATCCAATAATGCTTCTTTTTTGTAGGACAGTTTCATTGTACAGAACCCTCTCAACTTCATAATTTAACCATGTGCTTCATTTCTTTAATGGTTTATACACTTTTCTTTTTTCTGACTTAAAGAAAAGATTTCAGTTGAAGAACAGCTAAAATAATCACATTCATTGCAACCATATTGAAGCAAACAAAAACAAAAGACATAAAGTTGGCTGGAAGACAGGCAGATAGACAAAGTACCAAGCATCTTAAATTGTACAGGAAGATCTAATAAAAGGCAGACATGGTTGACGTTCCCCCCATTTCCACAGCCATGAGAACCATTTTTAATTGATTTGTAAATAAATAAATTACAGCGCGCGTTACCAAAACAAATTTCGTTCGTTCCGCGTTCCTTTTCATCCAGCATCCAGTTTTCATCCAGCGAAGATACATACTAAATGATAGAATTATTTTGACTCATATATCTTTTCAAAACTCAATTAATTAATCTTTCAAAACTAAATTAAAATGAAAACCATTCGTTACTGTGTAAAGGAACATCATTTTTTTCTGGATTTCTTCACTGCACTTTCTTCTGTATAGCCATAACTAAAACGTAAACAAACATTTAAATACATACATAACTTACCTGTTCTTTTATTAATCTAAAATAGAATAAAAGCAGTAAAAGTTAAGCAATAAACGTTTTATAATAATACCTTCACATACAGACCTGTTGTTTGTTCGTCAAACGATTAATGAAAATTGATTTTTTCTGTATTTCCTCACTGCACTTTTTTCTATATAGCCATATCTGATAACTAAAACAAAGTAAACGAAAACTAAAACAAAGTAAAATGTTGAAACATGTGCTGGATGTATACTCGTTCGTTTTCGTTTTCCACATAAAAAACATTTCAGTATGATTTTACATAATACATACATAAATAATACGTCAATACATTTACTTACGTTCTTTTATTAATCTAAAATAGAAAAACAACAAAAGAAAAGCAAAAAGTTAAACAATAAACGTTTTATAATAATACCTTCGTACAGACCTGTTCGTTCGTCAAACGATTAATGAAAATGGATTTCTTATCAATGAACATTATCGCTATAGTTTTTCCGATTTCGGCAACCAATGAAAACGGCGAAAAGACGATCACGTGTCAAAACAAATGATCGTTGGATTGCAGTGGAAGAGTTTCTTCACTGGCCGGACTGCCGCTATATGACCACGATTAAGAAGATTTTGACCATTAAAAAACAAAAAAACAAACACTCTCTAAATTAAAAGTGGGATGCACACACGCGAATTAGTATAAGTAGATATTTCCATGGGTAGCATAGAAGCAGTGAATGTAGTCCTAATTCATTCTTTTGCACAGCGATTTTTGAATGATATGTTTACTATTATACATACTTAGGAAACAGAGAAATTCCTCCTTCCAAATCATTAATTTCTTAAAGGTTTTAGATTTTGAACAACAAGCTTCATTCTAACTCTACCTAATGTTATTTCATAAAATGCCTTCAAATTTTGACACTTAGAACTTTTTCCATTGTATCTTAGTGTTACAGAAATATTGATACTAGATATAACGTATTTAGCATTGAATTCGCCATGAAATAAAACGAAGTGATCCCCTTTTGAAGTTACATGATAACGTTTTCCTGCTGCCCCCAACAATTAGTTCAACTTATTATACCTTTCAACGGGTTCAAATTTGAGGACTGTTGTGCGCAGTTATGTAATTTTTGCGCAGATATGTAACTATTTTGCGCAGTTATGTAATTTCTGCGCAGTTATATAATTATTTTGCGCAGATATGTAATATTTGAGCTGCGCAGTTATGTAATCGAGTGCTGCGCAGATATGTAAAATACAACTATTAATACAACTATTTTTTCTAGATTTTTCACTCAACTGCCACTGCTTTTGCGATTTATCATAAAATCTTTTATGAATGACATGATAATCTATATTTTGTGTAAAGATTAAGAATTTTAAGATAAAAAACTCTTTTGTAAGAACTTCGATTACTTTTATGGCGGAAAATGAGCGTGTTCATGTTGTTACACCGTCAAATGTAGTAACTCCGTCAAATGTAGTAAACCTACGACAAATGTAGTAAATACCTTTAAGTTTGGAATGAGCCGTAATTAGGCCAAACACTTGAAGGTCTTAACCAGGTAACTTTTCAGGGGCTATCAGGTGGCCGCATAATTAAAACCAAAATCGCGCATGCGCAGTAAAAAGACGCTAATATGAGCTGAATGAGCCGTAATTAGGAAAAACACATTAAGGTCTTCGCGAAGTAATTTTTCCAGTGCCATCAGGTGCCTGTGTAATAAGCCTGGAATTTGCGCATGCGCATTCACAGCATGTTAGTACACGTAAAATCAGTCATAATTAGGCAAAACACATGAACGTCTTCACCAGGTAACTTTTCAAAGGCTATCAGGTGGCCATATAATAAAACCAAAAATCGCGCATGCGCAGTAGAAATATACTTGTATGAGGTTAATGAGCCATAAACCCTCGAAAGTCTTAACCAGGTAACTTTTTAAACTTTATAAATTCAGGCTATCATTATGTTGCGTAATAATTTTTTTGCGGAATAGAAATGTTCTCTAAAAGTATATGTCAGTTCTCTTTTAACATTTACTTTCAAATAAGCAAGTTCCAGATAATCCTGACATGAACTTATACTTGTCAAGTCACTTGGCATGAGCAAGTTGTCTCTGTTAATAAAATCATCGTATGTGGCAGAGTAAACGGTGCAGTTTTGCACTTAGAGACGCTTTTGAAAAGTGTTGTAGGAAAAATTTGTACGAGTGTAAAACGCATCAAACGTCGATTTTGCTCTAGAATGTTATGTTTTGCTTTGTTAGTTCATAAAAGTGTTAGGGTTTTTCAGATTTTTTTGGGATACTTGTGTTCTCTATCCATATTCATAAATGAAAAAAATGAAAAAATGAAAGAAAAATAAGATATCTGTTTAACTCAGTGAGAATCACCTTAGCTAAGTTTTTCTTTTCGAGGACCCCCACATCTCTGCAACTTCTCCGTAAACCGTTTTTATCAAAATGCTACACAGAAAAAAGGTGCAAATTCTGTAAATTTGGACCAAATTGGGCCTAAAATCCCCTTTTTATCCAAATTTTTGAAAAATTCGCCTCATTTCTGAAATCAGAATCTTGGAATTGTCCTTCGTGTAAAGTTTCAAAAGAAACGGACCATCCTGTAAATTTGGACCAAATTGGGCCTAAAGTACCCTTTTGACACAAATTTTGGAAAAATTGTTTGCCTGTCACGCAAAATGGTAGCTTTTATAGATAGTTATTTCTTTTCTTTCGTGCGACGTCAGTGTGAAGCCATTGCATTGAGACACAAATGGAACGCGACCTTTAGGGAAAATGATCTCGGTACCAAATAGGGATAACTGACGTTTTTGGCGTTCCCGATACCGCCCATGGGATGACGAAAAATTTGGGCCTAATTTTTTTAGGGGACGGGTCTATGACGTCATCAAAATTTTTGATCGACGATATCTCTGCAACGGTTGGTCGTAGCGATGCTATCCAATACATTTTTTTAACAGTTTTTCGAGCTCTACAGCATGAGTACACTTATCTACGGTGGCCCATAGGTGACATTTTATAAAAGACTTTAAAATAGATGTGGATGCTGTCTAAATGGCATTAATACCAGTTGTTAAACTGTAACTGACATTTGTGTCACTTACAGTCAAATAGTTACAGTTACAGTCGGCTAGTCTATATATTAATAGCCGATTCTCCGTCTGTCTGTTTGTTTCTTTGTTTGTCTGTCTGCAAGTCACGCAAAATGGTAGATTTAGTTGTGATAGCAAATACTTTATTTTATTTTGTGCGACGTCAGTGTGAAACCTATTTATTGAGACCTTAATCGAATGCGACGTTTAGGGAAAATTATCACCGTAACGAATAGGGATAACTGACGTTTTTTGGGGTCCGCGATACAGGCGATAGGGTGACGAGAAATTTGGGTATAATTTTTTGGGGGGACGGGTCTGTGACGCCATCAAAATTTTTGATCGACGATATCTCCGTTACGGTTGGTCGTAGCAAAACGTTCCCATACATTTTTTGATCAGTTTTTCGAGCTCTACAGCATGGGCACACTTATTATTGCCAATTACTTAATTTTATTTTTCGTGAAATCTGAAGATGACACAACGCATGCTGAACATGGGCGGCGAGCGACGCCGCCTTGGCGGCTAGTCTATATATTAATAGCCAATTCTCTGTTAGTCAGTTTTTCAGTTGTCTGTTTGTCTGTCACGCAAAATGGTAGATTGAGTTGTGAGAGTGATTATTCCATTTTATTTTGTGTGACGTCAGTGTGAAACCATTGTATTGAGACCCTAATCGAAGAGGTGTAACCAATAGGGATAACTGAGGTTTTTGGGGGTCCGTGATACAGGCGATGGGGTGACGAAACATTTGGATCTAATATTTAAAGGGACGGGTCTGTGACGTCTTCAAAATCTTTGATCAACGATATCTCCGTAACGGTTGGTCGTAACGGAACGATCACATACATTTTTTGATCAGCTTTTGGGCACGGGTACACTTATCTACGGTGGCCCATAGGTGGCATGTTATAAAAGTGTTTAAAATAGATATGGATGCTGTCTAAATGGCATTAATGCCAGTTATTAAACTCTAACTGACATTTGTGCGAAATACTAACTGGCATAAGTGTGAGATGATAAGTCGGGAACTCGCATTAGTGCGAGATACTAAGTCGGTAACTCGCATTAGTGCGGGATACTAAGTCGATAACTTGCGTTAGTACGAGATAATAAGTCGGTAGCTTGCGTTAGTACGAGATAATAAGTCAGTAACTTGCATTAGTGCGAAATAATAAGTCGGTAACTGGCATTAGTGCGAGATAATCATTACATTTCACTCAAAGTTGGCCCTGATTTTTTTTTGAAATGAAAGACGTTTCAGTTTACAGGCTAACTTGGTTTCTATGAGAAAACAAATGCCATTTTAAAGTATGGCCGGCGAAATGTATGAATCGAGTGTATAAAAAGTGAGTATTTTGGTTTATTATTTTGTACAACGATAAATAGAAATGCACGGTTTCAGACATTTGCTTTGATATGCTTTAAATAGTCAGACCAATTTGTAAAAATGATCTGATGACCGATCATTGTTGTTATGATAAGATTATTATTCCACACACCACCTCTCTCATTTTGATGTTATGTATAAGTTGTATACACATACAGAGTATAAGTTGAGACATTAATTTTTTTTGGAAATAATGACTTGCTCTAGTCCTACTATTGAGTGAAAAAAATCAAATTTATTATATTATATAAGTATTTTAGGTAATGTATATTCACTATTCTTTAATTAAGGCGTATTAATTCATCCAAATTATTTTTAGATGGATGAAAGGGCTGTATTTGAGGCCTCTAGGGAGGATCTACAACAATTAGGTCTAACAGAGAAAGGTCATGTTTTATGTCTGAAAGGCTTTGTACTTGGTTCCAGAGCCAGCTTAGTTGATGAAAAGAAAGCATTTTTAGCTACTGCAATTAGAAACAGTGTTGCAGAAAGAATAAACAAAAGTTATCCAAATTGAATGGAAGCATGAATCAAAATCTAATATGTATACACAAGTGAAAGCTCGAAGCGGAGGTGGAGTCTGAGAGTTGACATTCAATACCAGTAGTAGTTTAAGTATGCTTAAAGAAGAGTCTTTGAAATTGCTTTTTCCAGAGTGAAAGTCAAAAACATTTAGAAGATTAAATCAATATAGAGTGCAAGTTGGGGACTTCAGTGGAGATGTAATTGATGACTTGGAAAAAAAAAGGGACTCAGCAGGTAAAATGTATCTTGCTTATTATATGAAAGTCACGTCTTGGACATTCTTACACAATAAACACATACAACTAAATGTTCTGCTACAGGGTTCCCACGCCTCCTCACAAATCCTCATCTTTGATTTTCCTCCTTAAATCTCCTCAAAAAAATCTCTTTTTTGTTGATTTCTCCTCAAAAAATTTGTCTTTCTAATTGAAAACTGAAATATCTGTAGTTTATCAGACCATTTATCATCAAACAAATCAAGGCAGAATCAGAACCGGAAAATGTATACAAGGATTCGATAGTATTGATCAAAAGCGATACATATCTACAAGAAATTTGAGAGTTACTTTTAAAGGTGAAAATGTGGTTGTTGATGGTGTTGCACGTGATGTGTACTCCGAATTTTACCATGGCTTCTATCAGAGAAAGGACATTTTTCTAAATTACCTAGTGCAACATTTGTTTGTTTGTTTGTTTTACGAATATTTATTCTGGATAAAAACACTTCAACTTTACAGCTGTTATGAACGTGTGTCCAGTAAATAATAAAATTAAATAAAATAATTTACATAGTATAATAAATAGATATAAATAAGGTTAAAATGTTGCTAAATGCTGTTAAAATTTGAAAAATGTATCTAGAAAATGCACAAATTCTTTATTTTCTAGAGCTCTGCTCTCCAGAGGGAGCGAGTTAAAAATTTTCGCTCCTGTATAATAAAAACCTTTCCTGGCATATTCTCTCTTGATAACGGGGAGAACATTAAGCTTTGAATTGTTTCTTGTATTCTTACTATGAGTGGATAGTTTGAAATAGTCAATGAATGGATCAACAACTTCTCCTTCCATGCAGGATTTAACAAAGATGCATGCATGCTTTTTGTTTGCATTACTGACGGATCGAAGTTCTTTGGAACTAACAATCTTCTCTGCTCTTTTGTGGAAAGATACTAGTTTCTTTTCTTGTAAAGAAGTTTGTTGAAGAAGATGAAGACCGCAGTATGTAAAAGTTGGGAGTATCATACTATGGTAGATTGCTCGTGCAGCATCAACATTTAACATGAACCTCAGCTTTGCAAGAAGATTCAGTCTGGAAGACGCTTTCTTATAGCAGGAGTCAAAAAACAAATACATATTTAAGGTACTATCAATAGGTACCCCAAGATACTTGTACTCCTTTGTAACAGTAATACTACAATCATTAACGTACACCTGGAAGTCTTTTAGATGGGCATTGACTTTTTTAGTGGTGCCGAATAGGAGTGCTTCGGATTTTCCATTCTTTAAGTTCAGTATAAGTTCATTTTTGTCAAACCAGCTCGAGACATTGGCAAGACCTTCTGTAAGCAACTTTGCAATATCATCCCCGGACTTCGCATCAACGTATAACACTGTATCATCTGCATATTTTACGATTTGACAGTGTTTGATGACGTCAGGTAGGTCATTAAAGATCATCAAGAAGAGAAGAGGACCCAGGATTGAGCCCTGTGGGACTCCTGATGTGATTTGGAAGGGCTCAGACAGGTTTTGGTTGTAGTCTATCGTTGCTGTTCGAAAAAATAAATAGTCTGTAAACCAGTCAAATTCACGATCGTGTATGCCATAAGCGGGTAGTTTAGCTAACAATTTTGCATGGCTAATGGTATCGAATGCTTTGGACAGATCTATAAAGGAGGCTCCAACTAAATGGCCTTTGTCCACCTTTTTACGGATGGAGTCAAAAATATTGTAACAGCGTGCTCAGTGGACATTTTTCTGCAAAAACCAAATTGCCAACTGTTTAAGAGTTTATTTTCTTCCAGGAAAGTTATTAATTGCTTGTGAGTAATCCTTTCAATAATTTTTGAGATGCTTGGTAGAATTGATATGGGGCGATAATTGTCTAAAACTGATTTTCGTCCAGATTTATAAACCGGTACAATACGGGCTGACTTCCATTCATTTGGTACGATTCCATGTTTAAAGGAAAGGTTTATTACATGTGCTAGTGATGACTTTATGATCTCTCGAGCGTCCTTGAGGAAGGTTGCTGGCAAATCATCAGATCCGGTTGCTTTTTTACGATGGAGTTTCTTGAGATGTTTGTTTATTTCATCGGGAGTTACAAGTCTAAAGCGAAATGTTTTGTAAGTTCTTGGTTGCAATGGTGTTGGTTTGCTCCAGACAAAATCTTTCAGAGGGATTGCTTTCGATTTAAGGTTCTGCACAACGCGGGAGAAGAATGATTTGAAACCATTTGAAACTTTTTTACTATCTGATGTTTTCTCACTACCAACTTCGAACATTTGATTTGGTTGTGATTGCTTTGATGACAGGGGGTATATTGTTTTCAAGGCTTTCCAAAAAGAACCAGGATCATTTGAATTTTCATTTAAAAGTTCTTTGCTGTATTGCGCTTTGGATTTACGTAGGAGAATATTCACTCGATTTCGTTTTTTCTGATACTCTCTCTTATCAAAGTCACTTTTTGTTTTGCGATATCTTCTCAGGAGTTTATCTCGGTCATTCATGAGAATTTTTATCTCAGGAGTGAGCCAAGGAGCAGGTTTAGATTTAACTCTTTTTGATATCATTGGAGCATATTTATCAAAAATGTTTCGACAGATTTCATAGAAAGCATGATAAGCAGTGTTTGTGTCATTGGTATTGTAAACGGGTGACCAATCAGCATTTCTAAGTTCATTATACATCTTTATGTGGTTGTAATGTCTGTAATCGCGACATTTGATCTCTTTTGGGGCAAACTTGTGATTGTTTGTTTACGTATACAACCTATTAACTCATGATCACTGAAGCCAAACGGAAATGCTGCTGTGTTTCTTATATTTTCAGCTTTATTAGATGCAATAATGTCAATAAGTGTCGCAGTTGTGTCACAAATTCTTGTGGGCTGTTTAATCAATTGTTTGAGTCCCATTAGTGTCAATATTTCTTTAAAATCTTTATGGTTATCTCTTTGGAGATAATTGACGTTGCTACTGCCAACATATTGTGAAACCGTTCGTTAAAATCTTTAGGAAGATATTTTGATGAAACCGGGGGTCTGTATATTTTGGCCGATTTACACAGTATTTCGATCCAAATACATTCAATTTTGTCATTCTCGAGATTTTGTCTTCTTATAAACTGGATATTGGATGAGATTTACATCCCAACTTCACCACATCGAGCGTCCTTTCGATTTCGACTCAGAAAATTGTACCCCGGAATATCAAATAACGAATTTGGCTGTGTTGTAATATGCGTCTCTGTGAGAGCAAAGATGTCGATGTGTTTGTAAAGATTAAGTAAACCTCTAATATGTTCAAGGTTCCCCTGCAGGTTTCGAACGTTTTGATGAAAAATCTTCATGCCACATAGTTTTAAAAATGAGCTTAACTCATCTGGCCCAGGACACGGATGAATATCTCCACATAATAGTAATAACATACAGCTAAGACTCAACTTAGACGGTCGAAAACGAAAAACATTTCTCTTATCCATGTTCCCAGACCATAAACTTGATATGAAATAATTTTCCTCCAAAGTAAATACTTGATTTCCAGTAATACTTAATCCAATACAATCCGACGTAACAAAACAAGGATTTTTAACAGCAAGGCTAATACAAATTATTAGAGCGACCAGAAACACGTCCGCACTCCTAACCGCCATTATGTAATGGTTCATTGAAGAATTGAAGATAATTGGTAAAATTATCCCTCATGCTTTTTTACTTTATGATTTATTTCCTTTGGAATAAAACAAAGCATCATTAAAGCACTATTTGCATTGTTCAGTATCAGATGAAGAACTTGTGCATTCATTCTTGACTTACATAACGCCGGTGGAAAGTGATTTGATAAAGCAGTTTAGTGAAACTTCCATTGGAAACGCTCAAGCTATCATGGACATATTGAATGATTATGAATGATATATGAATGACATATATTCAGTTTTTGCTCAGCCAACATCTGCTAATATATCACAACTTATAGTAAAAGCTGCAAATGTTGCTTTGATACGGTTGTCTTGTTTCCCGTTTCAAGCTTTGGTTGAAAGATGGGGAAATGTTTGGAAGCATGTCAGTAATGCGATGATAAATGCTCTTTATAAATGTATTGTACCAACTCCAGAGGAGCTCATTTGCAGAATCAAAGCTAATTAACTAAGTTAGAGTTTTTATAACTGGTATTAATGCCAGTTAAAGAGCATCGATATCTGTTTTATTTTTTTTTTGATTTAATATTACCTATGAGCCACCGTACTTATCATTGCCAATTCCTAGATTTTATTTTTCCAGAACTCTATGCAGGCTGGACATGGGCGGTAAGCGACGCCGCCTTGGCGCCTAGTCGCGCTATACTAATTCGCGTGCGTGTGTAACACATTTAACTTAGATAGTGATGGTTTTTTTCAAATTTACGGTCAAAATCTTCTTAATCGTGGTCATATAGCGGTAGTTAGTCCATTCGCCAATGGGCTTATATGCCCAAATAAAAAGGCCGAAATGAAACCGTTTCCTCTGTATCAAAATGAGGGAACGGTGGCTTTGAACAAGGATCTTATATATGGGGAAGCCCCGGCGCTCATCGTTTTTATTGGCTTATAAAGGAAAACTCTTGAAATGCGCTATTATGATTGGCTGAAAAATTCATAGCAACAGATTCCGTTGATAAGGTTCTTCATTTCTGCTGCTCTTTGAAGAAGAAACGAGAAAGTTTTAATAGTAAAATTTTATTGTTGTACTTTTACTGTTATTGCATTGTATTGTATTGTATTATATTGTATTGTAAGTGAGTTATCATTTGATTGGCTGACGATTTCCAAAAAGTTCGTTGCTTTCAAACGGTTTCATTCTCGGTTGTGAATTTGACGAAGAAACACAGGTTTGTATATACGAAGGTTTATTATTATAAAACACGTTTTATAATCGTGTTTATTGCTAAACTGTTACTGTTGTTATTGTTGTTGTTGTTGTTGGAAAAGAAAATTAGCACATGCGTAAGTGAGTAAGATGTATTGATGTCTTTTATTATGCATGTATTTAAATGTTTGTTTACAACGTAAAATCACAGTGAAATGGTTTATGTCAGTGGAAAAAAAAGAAGAAATGCGAGTGAAAGAATGTATCCAGCACATTTTCAGGGTTACTTATTTCGTTTTAGTTATCAAATGATGTGGCTATACAGAAGAAGTGCAGTGAATGCAAAAAAAAATAATGTTTATTTACACGGTAACGAATGGTTTTAATTTTAAGTTTGTTTTGAAAAGAAACGAAAACGAGGGGAAGCGCAGTAAAAATTTGTTTTGGTAACGCCCGCCATTAGTTAGCAAAGAAGATTTATTTATTTACAGATCAATTAAAATGGTTCTCATGACTGTGGAAATGGGGAACGTTTTATGCTGTCTCATCTCAACCATGTCTGCTTTTTATTAAATTTTATTGACGATGTCTGGTGCTTTGTCTCTCTGCCTGTCTGTCATTTATGTCTTTTGCTTTTGTTTGCTTCAATATGGTTGTTGCAGTAGTGTGGATTGTAGCTGTTCTTCACTGAAATCTTTTTCTTTTAGGTCAGAAAAGAAAAAGTGTATACAAACCATTAAAGAAATAAAGCACATGGTTAAATTATGATGTTGTGAGGGTTAGTTAAGAGAAGAATGGATAAGGTATTTCAGAAATTCATTAATTATTGCTGTATTATACAATGTGATATGACTGTGCTACTAAGAAGCGTTGCATTGATTGCTGCATGGATTCTTATATTTTGTCATGATTATGCATTATTTTGTGTTATGGTAATCGTTTACGTACTATGCCTGGGTATATAAGTTTGTTACATATTTGTTATTTTTATCTTTTCGGAATTAAATTATGGCTTTGGTAGGGCATTTCATTGTTTCAATTATTGTATTCCTGCGTAAGCAAGGAATACTTTGAAACCGTTCGTGTTTTTTTGTATTCCTGCGTAAGCAAGGAATACTTTGATTCCGTTCGTGTTTTTTTTGTTTTTTTTTTCTTTTTTTTTCACTGTCCAAACCTAGACCAATTTTTGTCGATGGGAAATAGCCACTCAAATAATTAATGTTCCCAACTTACATTCTTTTTATGATTTAACAGTCTAAACTCACACTATATTCATTGTATACAAGTACTTTGCTTGAAAAGACTCTAAAAGTGTAAAATATAAGCTCTAGTGAAAGGAATAACTAACATATGGCTAAATCGCAGATGCCAGGTAGAAATGTTGTTTCATGTGAGTCTTATGCAACGTTCTTAAGTTTACCGTAGTTGTTTTAAAAATGGAAGCAAAGAAGCATGCGTAGATCTGTGAAAGTTTCTTTATTGAATATATGGATATAAAAGAGATTGTAGTACGGCTGTAAAACTTAAAAGAATCAAGAATATTTATGATCCTAGCTGATAATCTACGTGAAACTAATATTCTTAGTAGTCATTCTTGACAAATAAGCAGTTCTTGATGCTTCAAAACAGATATGAACGACTACCAAATAGGGTATGTTTATATCGATTTAATGCGTAAGGTTTCTATTAGTCTTTCTAAATGTAATACAATTTTTTAATTCATGTTCCTAGATAAGCTACCCTGTTTTTATAAAGCTCTGGAATCTTGAAGCACAGCTTATCTTCCTCATCAGCTTATACCCATTTTATTAATCAATAGATGACCACTTTTTTAATTGACTAGTCGAATTTAAAACAATGTATGATTTTAAAATTTGTATACTATCAAGCTGACGATAAAAAGGAAACACAGATATTTTTATTATTTCGCAAGGCCAAGTAAAAGTTTTTATTATGAAGTTCAGGTACAAACAACATAAAGATTTTCATACTGTATAGTTTTAAAAGTAGTATTTTGAAACGTCCACGGAAGAGTGTCTTCTAATGGATTTTTAAATTGACGGTGTTCCTTTTTAAGCTTGATCTCCGGCAAAATTTTTCAAAGTCTCTTAACTTTTATGATGCTCTCGGGAATGTAATTAAATGAATTCAAAGTTATTACTATTTACGCCACAGATTTTCCCTTCAAAACTTAATGTGACAAAGTTTTCATTACTTAATTACTTTTTGAAGATGCTTTAGGGAATATAACTATGAATAAAAAAGTTTTTGAAAAATCTCTAAATGATGAAAACAGTGCAGTTTATATGAAATAACAAATATTACTTCTTTCACAGCTACAAGATAAACTGTAAAACACAAAGAACATCATACCACATTATGCATATTGTTTTAAACCGTGAACAAACATTCACCTTTTAAAGCACAGATTATTCTTAACGCAATAATCTTTTAATTAGTTAATTGCTCCTTGAAGATGCTTTAGGGAGTGCAACTTCGAATGGAAATCTTTTTAAAAAAATCTCTAAATTGATGCAAGACTGAAGTTTTATATGAAACAACAAAGTTTAGTAGTTATCGTAGCTAAAAGGTAAAATGTAAAATACTGCAAACATCATTCCGCATTATGCATATGGTTTTAAAGCGTGAACTAACACTCATTTCTTTCTGAAAAGGCCACAGAAAGTCTTACAGTCATCCGCAGGAATACTTCTGCCCGGTAGGGCATCTTGTTTGTTTTTTCACTGTCCAAACCTAGACCGATTTTTGTCGATGGGAAATAGCCACTCAAATCATTAATGTTCCCAACTTACATTCTCTTTATGATTTAACAGTCTAAACTCACACTATATTCATTGTATACAAGTACTTTGCTTGAAAAGACTCTAAAAGTGTAAAATATAAGCTCTACTGAAAGGAATAGTTGACATATGGCTAAATCGTAGATGCAAGGTAGAAATTTTGTTTCACGTGAGTCTTATGCAACGTTCTTACGTTTTCCGTAGTTGTTCTAAAAATGGAAGCGAAGAAGCACGCGTAGATCTGAGAAAATTTCTTGGTTGAATATATGGATATAGAAGAGGTTATACGGCTGTCAAACTTAAAAGAATCAAGAACATTTATGATCCAAACTGATAATCTACGTGAAACTAATACTCTTAGTAGTCATTCTTGATAAATAAGCAGTTTTTGATGCTTCAAATCAGATATGAACGACTACAAAAACAGTATGCTTACATCGATTTAAAAAAATGCGTAAGGTTTCTATTAGTCTTTTTCTAAATATAATACAATTTTCTATTTCATGTTCCTAGGTAAGCTATTATAAAGCTCTGGAATCTTGAAGCACAGCTCATCTTCCTCATCAGCTTATACCCATTTTATTAATCAATAGATGACCACTTTTTTAATTGACTAGTCGAATTTAAAATATTGTATGATTCTAAAATTTGTATACTATCAAGCTGACGATAAAAAGGAAACACAGATATTTTTATTATTTCGCAAGGCCAAGTAAAAGTTTTTATTATGAAGTTCAGGTACAAACAACATAAAGATTTTCATACTGTGTAGTTCTAAAAGGAGTATTTTGAAACGTCCACGGAAGAGTGTTCTCTAATGGATTTTAAAACAGACGGTGTTCCTTTTTAAGCTTGATCTACGGCAAAATTTTTCAAAGTCTCTTAACTTTTATGATGCTCTCGGGAATGTAATTAAATGAATTCGAAGTTATTACTTTTTAAGCACAGACTTTTCTTTTTATTACTTAATTACTTCTTGAAGATTCTTTAGGGAATACAACATTGAATTAAAATCTTTTTAAAAAAATCTCTAAATTGAAGCAAGACTGAAGTTTTATATGAGACAACATAGTTTAATTGTTATCGTTGTTAAAAGGTAAAATGTAAAATACCGCAACATCATTCTGCATTATGCATATCTTTTTAAAGCGTGAACTAATATCAGTTCTTTCTGAAATCTTTCTAGAAAGTCTTCCAGTCATCTGCAGGAATACTTCTGCCCGGTAGGGCATTTTGTTTTTTTTCTTTTTTTTTTCACTGTCCAATCCTAAACCAACTTTTGTCGATGGGAAATAGCCACTCAAATCATTAATTTTCCCAACTTAAATTCTTTTTATGATTTAACAGTCTAACCTCACACTATATTCATTGTATACAAGTACTTTGCTTGAAAAGACTCTAAAAGTGTAAAATATAAGCTGTAGTGAAAGGAATAATTTACATATGGCTAAATCGCAGATGCCAGGTAGAAATGTTGTTTCATGTGAGTCTTATGCAACGTTCTTACGTTTTCCGTAGTTGTTTTTAAAATGGAAGCGAAGAAGCATACGTAGATCTGTGAAAGTTTCTTTATTGAATATATGGATATAGAAGAGGTTGTAGTACGGCTGTAAAACTTAAAAGAATCAAGAACATTTATGATCCAAACTGATAATCTACGTAAAACTAATACTCTTAGTAGTTATTCGTGATAATAAGCAGTTTTTGATGCTTCAAGTCAGATATGAACCACTACAAAAACGGTATGCTTACATCGATTTAAAAAAATGCGTAAGGTTTCTATTAGTCTTTTCCTAAATATAATACAATTTTCTATTTCATGTTCCTAGGTAAGCTATCCTGTTTTTATAAAGCTCTGGAATCTTGAAGCACAGCTGATCTTCCTCATCAGCTTATAGCCATTTTATTGATCAATAGATGACCACTTTTTAATTGACTAGTCGAATTTAAAATATTGTATGATTCTAAAATTTGTATACTATCAAGCTGACGATAAAAAGGAAACACAGATATTTTTATTATTTCGCAAGGCCAAGTAAAAGTTTTTATTATGAAGTTCAGGTACAATCAATATAAAGATTTTCATACTGTATAGTTTTAAAAGAAGTATTTTGAAACGTCCACGGAAGAGTGTTCTCTAATGGATTTTTAAACTGACGGTGTTCCTTTTTAAGCTTAATCTCCGGCAAAATTTTTCAAAGTCTCTTAACTTTTATGATGCTCTCGGGAATGTAATTAAATGATTTCGAAGTTATAACTTCTTAAACACAGACTTTTCTTGACGCGACAAACTTTTTATTACTTAATTACTTCTTGAAGATTCTTTAGGGAATACAACTTTGAATTAAAATCTTTTTTAAAAAATCACTAAATTGAAGCAAGACTGAAGTTTTATATGAGACAACAAAGTTTAATTGTTAGCCTTGTTGATATTCGTAGTAAAAATTGAAATACTAAGAATATCAAATGATATATCTATCGTAAGTAAACGGTAAAATGTAAAATACTGCAAACATCATTTTGCATTATGCATATCGTTTTAAAGCGTGAACTAACATTCATTTCTTTCTGAAAAGCCTACAGAAAGTCTTCCAGTCATCTGCAGGAATACTTCTGCCCGGTAGGGCATCTTGTTTTTTTTTTGTTTTTTTTTCACTGTCCAAACCTAGACCAATTTTTGTCGATGGGAAATAGCCACTCAAATCATTAATGTTCCCAACTTACATTCTTTTTATGATTTAACAGTCTAAACTCACACTATATTCATTGTATACAAGTACTTTGCTTGAAAAGACTGTAAAAGTGTAAAATATAAGCTCTAGTGAAAGGAATAATTAACATATGGCTAAATCGCAGATGCCAAGGTAGAAATGTTTTTCACGTGAGTCTTATGCAACGTTCTAACGTTTTCCGTAGTTGTTTTAAAAATGGAAGCGAAGAAGCATGCGTAGATCTGTGAAAGTTTCTTTGTTGAATATATGGATATAGAAGAGGTTGTAGTACGGCTGTAAAACTTAAAAGAATCAAGACCATTTATGATCCAAACTGATAATCTGCGTGAAACTAATATTCCTAGTAGTCATTCTTGACAAATAAGCAGTTCTTGATGCTTCAAAACAGATATGAGCGACTACCAATAGGGTATGTTTATGTCGATTTAATGCCTAAGGTTTCTATTAGTTTTTTCCTATTTATAATACAATTTTCTATTTCATGTTCCTAGGTAAGCTATCCTGTTTTTATAAAGCTCTGGAATCTTGAAGCACAGCTCATCTTCCTCATCAGCTTATACCCATTTTATTAATCAATAGATGACCACTTTTTTAATTGACTAGTCGAATTTAAAATATTGTATGATTCTAAAATTTGTATACTATCAAGCTGACGATAAAAAGGAAACACAAATATTTTTATTATTTTGCAAGGCCAAGTGAAAGTTTTTGTTATGAAGTTCAGGTTCAAACAACATAAAGATTTTCATACTGTATAGTTTTGAAAAGAGTATTTTGAAACGTCCACGGAAGAGTGTTCTCTAATGGATTTTTAAACTGACGGTGTTCCTTTTTAAGCTTGATCTCCGGCAAAATTTTTTAAAATCTCTTAACTATTATGATGCTCTCGGGAATGTAATTAAATGAATTCGAAGTTATTACTATTTACGCCACAAATTTTCCCTTCAAAACTTAATGTGACAAAGTTTTATTACTTAATTACTTTTTGAAGATGCTTTAGGGAATATAACTATGAATAAAAAACTTTTTGAAAAAATCTCTAAATGATGCAAAACAGTGCAGTTTATATGAAATAACAAATACTACTTTTTTTCACAGCTACAAGATAAACTGTAAAACACAAAGAACATCATACCACATCATGCATATTGTTTTAAACCGTGAACAGACATTCACCTTTTAAAGCACAGATTATTCTTAACGCGATAATCTTTTAATTAGTTAATTGCTTCTTAAAGATGCTTTAGGGAGTGCAACTTCCAATGGAAATCTTTTTAAGAAAATCTCTTAATTGATGCAAGACTGAAGTTGTATATGAAACAACAAAGTTTAATAGTTATCGTAGCTAAAAGGTAAAATGTAAAATACTGCAAACATCATTCCGCATTATGCATATGGTTTTAAAGCGTGAACTAACACTCATTTTTTTCTGAAAAGGCTCCAGAAAGTCTTACAGTCATCCGCAGGAATACTTCTGCCCGGTAGGGCATCTTGTTTTGTTTTTTCTTTTTTTTTTTTTTTTTTCACTGTCCAAACCTAGACCAATTTTTGTCGATGGGAAATAGCCACTCAAATCATTAATGTTCCCAACTTACATTCTTTTTATGATTTAACAGTCTAAACTCACACTATATTCTTTTTATACAAGTACTTTGCTTGAAAAGACTCTAAAAGTGTAAAATATAAACTCTAGTGAAAGGAATAATTAACATATGGCTAAATCGCAGATGCCAAGGTAGAAATGTTGTTTCACGTGAGTCTTATGCAACGTTCTTACGTTTTCCGTAGTTGTTTTAAAAATGGAAGCGAAGAAGCACTCGTAGATCTGAGAAAATTTCTTAGTTGAATATATGGATATAGAAGAGGTTATACGGCTGTCAAACTTAAAAGAATCAAGAAAATTTATGATCCAAACTGATAATCTATGTGAAACTAATACTCTTAGTAGTTATTCGTGATAAATAAGCAGTTTTTGATGCTTCAAATCAGATATGAACGACTACAATAACGGTATGCTTACATCGATTTAAAAAATGCGTAAGATTTCTATTAGTCTTTTTCTAAATATAATACAATTTTCTACTTCATGTTCCTAGGTAAGCTATCCTGTTTTTATAAAGCTCTGGAATCTTGAAGCACAGCTCATCATCCTCATCAGCTTATACCCATTTTATTAATCAATAGATGACCACTTTTTTAATTGACTAGTCGAATTTAAAATATTGTATGATTCTAAAATTTGTATACTATCAAGCTGACGATAAAAAGGAAACACAGATATTTTTATTATTTCGCAAGGCCAAGTAAAAGTTTTTATTATGAAGTTCAGGTACAAACAACATAAAGATTTTCATACTGTGTAGTTTTAAAAGGAGTATTTTGAAACGTCCACGGAAGAGTGTTCTCTAATGGATTTTTAAACTGACGATGTTCCTTTTTAAGCTTGATCTCCGGCAAAATTTTTCAAAGTCTCTTAACTTTTATGATGCTCTCGGGAATGTAATTAAATGAATTCGAAGTTATAACTTCTTAAACACAGACTTTTCTTGACGCGACAAACTTTTTATTACTTAATTACTTCTTGAAGATTCTTTAGGGAATACAACTTTGAATTAAAATCTTTTTTAAAAAATCACTAAATTGAAGCAAGACTGAAGTTTATATGAGACAACAAAGTTTAATTGTTAGCCTTGTTGATATTCGTAGTAAAATTGAAATACTAAGAATATCAAATGATATATCTATCGTAAGTAAACGGTAAAATGTAAAATACTGCAAACATCATTTTGCATTATGCATATCGTTTTAAAGCGTGAACTAACATTCATTTCTTTCTGAAAAGCCTACAGAAAGTCTTCCAGTCATCCTGCAGGAATACTTCTGCCCGGTAGGGCATCTTGTTTTTTTTTTGTTTTTTTTTTTCACTGTCCCAAACCTAGACCAATTTTTGTCGATGGGAAATAGCCACTCAAATCATAAATGTTCCCAACTTACATTCTTTTTATGATTTAACAGTCTAAACCTCACACTATGTTCATTGTATAAAGTACTTTGCTTGAAAAGACTCTAAAAGTGTAAAATATAAGATCTAGTGAAAGGAATAATTAACATATGGCTAAATCGCAGATGCCAAGGTAGAAATGTTGTTTCATG